>VZRS01009192.1:8072-133677 GCA_013398055.1 Ifrita kowaldi
TTTTTACTTCTCTATAAATTCTATATCTTTCATTGTGCAACCTAATATAGGGAATGAGAGGCTGAAGAGCAGTGTTGTGGAGAGGAACCTGGGGGTCCTGGTTGATGGAAATTTGAATGTGAGTCAGCAGTGCCCTGGCAGCCAGGAGGGCCAGTGGTGTCCTGGGGGGCATCAGGCACAGCATCGCCAGCCGGGCAAGGGAGAGGATTGTCCCGCTCTGCTCTGCACTGGGGCAGCCTCACCTCGAGTGCTGGGGGCAGTTTTGGGAGCCACAATATAAAACAGACATTAAACTATTAGAGAGTGTTCAAAGGAGGGCAAAAAGATGGTGAAGGGTCTGGAAGGGCAATCTTACAAGGATTGGCTGACGTCACTTGTTCTGTTCAGCCTGGAGAATGCTGAGGGGAGACCTCATTGCAGTCTGCAACTTCCTCATAAGGGGAAGAGGAGGGGAAGGCACTGATCTCTTCTGTCTCATGACCAGTGACAGGACTCAAAGAAAAGGCAGGAAGCTGAGTTGGGGGAGGTTTAGATTAAATATCAGGAAAAGGTTCTTCACCCAGAGGGTGGCTGGACACTGGAACAGGCTCCCCAGGGCAGTGGTCACAGCACCAGCCTGACAGAGTTCAAGAAGTGTTTGAAAAATGCTCTCAGGCACATGGTGTGACTCTTGGGATGTCCTGTGCAGGGCCAGGAGTTGGATTTCAGGATCCTTGTGGGTCTCTCCTGACTCAGCATATTCTATGATTCTAACAAATCTAGATGAATTTTAATACTTACTGCAAATATGAAGATTAGAAAGCAACAATATCTGATACTTCTAGTATTGGATATTAAGAGCAAAAAATAATATGGCCAGACACATTGAATTTATTTTATTCTACTCTTCACAGAATCAATAAAAAAGAGTAGAGAAGGTGCATAACTACCGTTTCAGCTATAAACCTGTGATGATGTAATACTGCTGTAACATCTCAGCTGTGGGTGAGAATGGACACCATCTGCCTAGTTTTAATTCTCTTAAAAAAAGCCCCCTGAGATATCACCTCTTCCTCAGCTGTTTAGAAACAGGTCATTACTTTATCTGACATCTCAGCCACCATCTGGTAAGAAATTTTATCTCTTCGTCTGTCTGCTTGTTTATACATCTCCTTTCCATAGAAATAGAAAGAGAGGAAAAAACAGTACAAAATATTTTTCAGAGGTATCTCAAAAATTTCTTATCAGAAATTAGAAATCTAAATTGCTAAGACACTGCATTTTTTCTTTATTTTATAGCTCAAAAATGTGTCTCTGGATTTAATATTAATTCTGTATGCTTAAAATTTATTCTTGAAACAGCATATTTCTACCATATTCTATTTGATCACCTTATCACATTCATTGATCAAGTTCATTGTTCATCTCTCCCATCTCCAAATTTGCGTTTTCTGTTCTATGACAACAGCAAGGTTTTTGGGTAAACTTAGAGTCTGCTTGTCTTTAATTTGAGGAAGTTTTAACATACAGTTTTAATTTTTTATTGTTGAACATTTACTCATTTTGACTTCTGTATAATTTAAATTTTGTTTTAATGTAAGTATTTGATAGGAATGGAGCCCTGTATTTTCCACTTGAATCAGAATTTATGTCTATTCACTTGGGGAATGTGGCCTAGTATGTTCTGGCTATGAAATGTCAATTTTTTTCCCCCAGTATGTTTATACATGAAAAGTTTTTCAGAAATGGAGTAACTGAATGTGCCAGTTTGGCCAAAATCTAGCAATATATCCTCTGAGAGAAAACCAGGTTACAACCACCCTTCCCCCCACCAGGTTCNAGACACTGAAGAAGTTCAGTGAAGTGTGTTCTGAATATGCGAAGACATTTGGGAGAAAAAAAACCAAAATAAACCCCAAATTAAAATCCAATAAAAGGACTGAAAAGGAATTATTTTGAAAATCTACAGAGTAAATTATAATTCGGTCATCAAGAGCTAGATTGCATTATTTTCTCTCAAGTCGAAAAGAAGAGAGTATCAACTAAATTGAAAGGTAGCTGACAAAAGAAAACAACAAATAATTAGTTGAGTAATCAGCAGAACTTGCTTGTGGAAAAAACACTTTTCATTAATATGTATCTAAATATATTTGAAAGCTGATTTCACAAAGATATTGGTAGTGTATGCATGCATGGACACAACTCAGAGTGGTTAAAAACATATTGTTCAGCTAAGCAGACATTGAAAAAAATATATTTGGAATTAATATGAATTCTGCTTGTTCTAAATACTAGTGACCTTTAAATGAATGGAAACCTTCTTTAGATGAGACCTTTTATAAGCGTTTTCCAGGATATTTTTCACATGCTCTCCTAATAAAGCTGGCACAAGCTCTTGATGGAGACAAATAACTGGACTAGACAGACGGGTAACCCAGCCCTGCATCACTAATTATACATACCTCACCAGGACAGTTTTCTATATTAACACACATTTTTCAAAGCATTTCTTTTCCTTCTGAAATTTTTGTTTACCCCTTCATGCAATACAAAATGTCAATGCTACACATAGACTAGTTCTCTAACTCTGTTGTGCTATTTTTATTTTTTAACCTTTAATGATAGCAAGTGCTAAGTAATCTACAGACATTATTTTGCACTTTTCTCTCTTTCTTCTTGATTCTTAATATTAACAGAAGAAAAATTTTAGTCTGTAAAAAAAGATAATACACATGTATTGATGTACAGATTAATCTCGCAGATTCATTTTCCCCTGTTTGCCTCTCCATTAATTTCTATGTATTTTCCACTCAGTGCATATGTATTTTCACTATGTGAAATCTGTGGAAATCTGTGGAAATTTGTCTTTTTATAGAGTGCAGAATGATGTTTAATGTATGTACACACACTTTGTAGTGACCTGCAGTATTAATGCCTTTATGGGCATTTTTGCCTTATCCTTCAAAATTCAAACTATCTTGGTACTTTTGGGATTTTTAATTCTCAGGTGAATTATATTTGTATATCTTTTTTAGAAGAACAGGACTTTCCTGGAATAGTAATTCATAAGAAAGAAAGTTCATAGAAAGTTCATAACTTCTTTCTCCTTTGGTGACATTTGTGTTATGTCACATTCTAAATTAAAGGCTTTGCTTACTCCTGACTCTCCCTAAGTATTTTTAAAACTCTTAGTAGTTTTCTTTTTCAATACAATGGTTCAACACTATTAATTATGATACCTTTTTCTTATTTTTAAAATAACATTATTGTTATTTAGAGATTTCTAGAGCTCTCTTGACCCTGCAGCTCACTTCCTTTCTGTTTTTTGTGCAAACTTCATCTGTCTTTCATAACAAGCAGGCAAGTATTATAAATGGTTTTTCTTTAATTTTTTTTTTCAGCTTTGCTTAGTTTGAAATTTCAATATGCTATATCTTCTAATTTTTTAACCTTCAATGTGTCAGCAGTATTGTCATAAATTAATACTGTTTGCAAAAGCTGCAATTCTATTAATTTCTTATTTTATTTTCAAGGTGAACACATACCTGCCTTAGCAAAGTTCTTGAATAAGGTGTTTACAATACACTTTCAGTGACATCACTGAGATCATCATGTTTTTTTCAGCTGGTTCACTAGAGTGAAAAAACCCTAGAGCAGAATTTTTTTCATGATAGTGTGAAGTTCATTTCTTCCTCATTCTATGATAATTTTTGATTAAAAGCTTATGCCAGAAAATTCATAAGCCAGGTGTGAATATTTGTAAAGAGATAATGTGTTGTTTGCCACTTCCTGTCTTTCCATCAAGGATAGATTATTTTCTACAGCTTAAAAATGAGGCTGTAGATTCATGCATAAATTGTTATGTAAGGTTTTTGCTTTTGATACCAATCAGGATTGGCAGAAAAAGAAAGTCTTGCTGAATAGATTCTGCCTTTACAATCAATTTAATTTAATAATGAAAGTAGGATTCTGGACAAGACAGCTAAGCCACAAGATTTTACATACCCAAAACACGTCATCCTGTGGGAATGTAATCCAATTGTGTAAAGGCAAGGTGGGGCTTTGTGTTTGGAAACTGAAAGTAGTTTTGAAGAGTACATGTACTTTGATGTACAATGTTTTCATTGTGGAATTGTGCAACTTGGTTTGTTCTGATGACTAAAACAAGAAACTACCATTTTGTTTACAGTTTGAATGCCATATGGAGACAGCGCAGCAGTAGTTGAAAATTGGGTACTGTCCACTCAGCTTTCAACCTTGCCACAGTAGATTGCATTTGCAAGTTTTATAACTATAATAATGTTGTATCTGTCTGACCACAGCTTAATGCCTGTATTCATACCTTTGGTTACTTGACAGCTACAAAAAATACTTGTCCTTCACATTTCAAATGTACTTGATGAAAAACTACTTTATTTTTTCTTTCTGAATGAATACATTAAATTTTTACTCATTGCTCACATTTATAGGTGTTCCAATGAAGGATGGAACAATGGAAGCTATCAAATTAATGACGTGTAATCACCTGGTAACATAGGAAAGGTGTAACGTTTTTAATAGGAGAGACTAGATTAATGTCATTTCAGCCATCAGGAGCTGGGAATCAATTTCAATGCTAATCAGTGGTTTAAAGAATAGATTAGCAATGCAGTAACTGCCATTAACCTTTCAAGCACTGCCACCACATGAAGCTTCCTGCAGAGGTATAAAGCAGTGTGCAGCTGTGACACAAACAGAGCAGATACAATACAAAAAGGTATTGAAGATTTTCTTGGTCTATTTTACGACAAAACTATGCTCCAAACAAGTCTTGCTTAAGAAATAGAAAAGCCTTACCCTATAGATTAAAAAAAAAAAAACCTTACCCTAAAAAAAAAAAAAAAAAAAAAAAAAAAAAAATCAAACCAAACCAAACAAAAGAAAAAAAAACCCACCAAAAAACCAACCCAAACCCCAATCAAATTTTTAATAAAATACTTTTTTTTGAGCTGGAATTTCCTGAAATATGAAGCACCACCTGTGTGAAGTGAATATATGCAGGTAGCACCAAGACGGCCACGATCTGCAGTGAAAGTGTGAATTAAAAGATTTATTCCATTGTTTCACTGGCAGAGATGTGCATTACACTGCTAAGTTAACCCAAGCTGAACAGGGACATAAAGCACACGTGACAGGTCCATTCCCTGCTTTGATATAACATAGGGTCTGGGACATGCACATTCCTTTGCAAGGCTGTGATTTTACAGTCTCTGAGCCTCTCATCTCTCTTTTCCCCTCCTCCCACACCAGGAGACCTAGGCCTATGGAGAATACTTTTTCGTTCTTTTGCAGCCTTCTATTATCTTCTACAGAAATTCCACTTCTCAAGACAGAAAGAAAACAATGAGAAATTGTCCAAGCTGAATATTCTTAGCATCTCCCACATGCAAAGTCATCTTGATTGAAAACAATTCTAAAAAAACTTTATCCTCATCAATCTTCCATTTTTAACCCTTTAAACCCAAAACCACCTAAAATTTTTGTGCAGATTATATAATATTCAGTAGTATGAAGCTTGATTTCCAAAACATGATGGGTTTTTCACAACTCCATATTGAAATGGTGTACAAGAAAATGTATATGTGCCTTTTTAAACTGCTGCACACAAATGATCATTGAGAGATATTCAAATATTATTTACAAGTTTTCTCATCTGTTTTAATGGAGATTGTGAATTCGGTAGTGACAGGTACCATGATCACAGTGTTCCCCTTAGTGATCTCAGCAAGAAGGAAAACCACATTATTTAACTTTATGATAATCAAGAAAAAATAGTGTCCTCTTGCATAAGACCACAAACTCCAGTGGTACAGGAAGAATTTGGTTCTTAAAATCCAAGACTGATATGAATGATATCTGAACTTGGCAGTACAATAGAAGATAATTCATGGGGTATTTTTCTGTTATGCTCATTGAATATTGTTCTCTAAGTAGTTAAAATGTTATATTGGTATCAACATTTTAATTCAACTACCATTTTCTTCTAATCCCCAAGGGTTAAAATTACAAAGGCATTTTGCAACAACACACATCCTATGTGTAAGAAAGTTCTGTGACCTTGTAGAATAAAATAGAAACTAATTCCCCTTGTATAAGGGTAAAGACCTTGGAAATCTAAACTTTAATTTCTGCTATTCACTTGTTCACTTTTTAATGCTCAATCAGAATGATGAGACGATGATACATGTTCCCCAAGCTTTCTAGTACTGGTATTCCATCATTTTGAAAGCATTGTTGATACAATCAATGATGATAAATGATTCATCTCACTTAATTAAGCTGAGAAAAAAGTGAGATACTTCAAACAAAACTATTTTTAAAAGATTTAGCTTTTAGAATTTCCTAGCCCCCTTCATTTTTATATATGTTAGCATTTTTTCTATCCCCATTAAGATAGACATATCAATATTTCATATGTCACAGATAAGGACAAAATTAAATTAATTTCTCAAGTGCAGATTGTTTCCAACCAGAGCCTGTCCTTTTTTGGTTGGGGTTTTTGTGTGTCTTATTTTTTTTTTCTTTTTCTCGCTGATGTAACTGAGAAAATGTTATTTGGTTGATTTGTCTTACTGCTTCAACCAAATGGTTATCATAAATACCAACTTCAACAAGCAGTCTATATATTTGTTTGGGGAAGATTGCAAGTCAGCACCATTAAACAACAAAAAGAATTGGTTAATGATGCACTGACAACTAAACTTAGATTTATAAAATGTAGGTAACACCTTTGGTGGACAAAGGCTACCTTGTATGATTGTATGAATTATTAGTCTTTAAAAGACAGGAATAAAAATCAGTCATAAAAAACAACTCTTGTGAAAAAAGAGCCTAGAAATTGGAATGGAAAACATAGTACTCTAAGCCATTGCTAAAACATTTCCTATCCCCATTTCCCATGCTAGAACAGGCTATGTTTAGTCAAGAAAGGCTGGAAAATATTGAATTGTGAAAGAATAGTAATGAAAAGGAGAAAGAAGAATAAAACCCAAGAGAAAAAATTTATGCTCAATACCATTGCTCACTGGCCGCTGAGAGATGCAGTGATCAGCCCCTCCTGGCCAACTCCCCACAGTTTATATACTGAGTATGCCATACTATGATATGGAATATCCCTTTGGATAGTTTGGGTCAGCTGTCCTGGTCATGCTCCCTCCCAGCTTCTTGTGCATCTCCTCACTGACACCATGTTAGGTGATGTTATTTATGTTACATGAGGTTCTCCCAGTGAATAGTGGATACTGCAAAGAGCAGTTCCACCAGTACAAGTTGAAGTCTTAATGGATGGTGTTTACCTTCTGACCCTTCGTTGTTGCACTGCAAACTATTTTATTCACTTCTCATGTTTACCAACAGAAAATAATGAAGTTTAACATTAAAATTAAATTAAGGGACACTGGTATAAAAAATACTAGAATGTTTTGAGGACGCAAAAAGATGACTTTCGAGTTGCTGCACATTAAATGAAATACAACTCCCTCAAACTCTCCCATCTTCCTATCTCCCTGCAAATTGAGTCTTTAGAAATTTAGAATTATGAGAAGGTATTTGGCAAAATTAATTTAAAATCTAAGTCCTGAGGGGCATTTCTTCAAAGTGTCGGTGCCTGGCAATAGAGAAAGGATGATCTTGTTTTGATGGCATTAAGCTGGACTTTGAGAGGATTGTATTTCATTTTGTCCTTACCATAAACTTCCCTAAAGAGTAACTGTCTTCATCTGACCTTGTGGGATCTTGGCTCACTTGAAATATATATGTGAAGTAATCAAAAACGAACATAAATATAGTCCACAGGAAAAAGCAAAATAGTCATTAGTCTTTGTAAAACTCATTACTCTTTTTGCAAAACTGTGTGTTTTGCATCACATATTTCAATGCATATAATCAAGTACAGTGAGGATTTCATTCAGTCTGTCTTACATCACTTAGCGGCATTAGTGCATTTTGGATTATATTCTAAGATATTGTTTTACCAGGAGCAGCATCAAAGGGAAGCTCCTCACTGAACTCTCAGTTGGAACTTTAAATAAAACAGAAGGATATTGTAATGCTGGCAAAAAAAAAAAAAAAGAAAATTGGATTCTAAAATTACATTGATATAAAAATATGAGGTGCAAAATATAGAGAAACATTTCGTATTCCAGTGGCAAGAGTGATGGAAAGGGAAAGGCAATTTGCACCAGATGAGGCTCTGTCCCTTTTCACTTTTAAAGGTGAGTACCAGACACCGAGATCTGTGTGACACAGAGCATGTACATTGTAAGTTTAATATTAGTTTTTAATAAGAACCTTGTAATAGTTCTGCTAAACTAAGAGTAGGACACCAGAACATTTACATTCCAGTATTCTCTTATGCAGTGTTTGTAGCCTGTTCACGAGTCTGATCATTTTTACACTCTTAATACACTCTTAATCAGGAATGTTGAAATTATTCTTGTAATTTCTATTGATGAAAACAAGTTTCTCAGAAAATATTCTCCCATGAAAAATTGTGAATGATTGATTTTAAGCACAACCTTTTCAAACTTTAAAAATTTAACTTGATAGCTGCATGAAGGAAAAGCTTTATTAAACATGCTGTCAATGATCCTGTTGTTATGTATAGTCAGTGTTGAACACTACTTATATTCTGCAGGTATAGGCTTATCACTATTATATCCTGAACTTTTCTGAATATGAAATAGGAAAAACTGTTTCATATAAAAAATTCTTTACTTCATGGTTTCCAGCTATATAAGTTACCCATTTCTTCCCTGTATATCTATACAAATGTGACAATCTGTCTGGAAAGAGAAAAGAAACAAACAAAGCTACCATAAGTTTAGATAATTCCTCAACTGGGGAAAGTTTTACAAAAGAGTAAAAATATTCTGTTTCAGCTTCACCTGATCTGAATGCTCTTTTCTCCCTATCCAGTTTGTTCCTTGAAAGAAAAACAACCAAAAAACGAAAAGAAATATTTTGTAATACTCTAAGTTACCAGGAAAAAAAATAAAAAACCAGTTATTTTTATATTAATTCAAGTATGGGTAAATGACCTTTTTGTTTATGAATATTGATACTTATTTCAGTAAAAGAAACCTTTCCATCGAACAGACAACTTATAACTCTTCATTTTGTCACACTGATAATTGCCTGGGTTCTTCTAATAAAACCCAACAGAATCACACACAGAGATCTTTTCAAACAGTGACAAAAGCTTCTAATCAGTTGCTACCTCCATCAAAATCATCAGGTTGATTATTGTATAAGGGACTATGACATATCTCAAAGGATTTTTACATTTCCCTCATCCTTTATGGAAGCTATTCATTATTTCTAGAAGACCTGAAAAACTTTAACAATGATAGAAGAGCCATAAAAAGAACATTTTGTTCACTTCCAAAATATCCCTTACCTCTGGTAACCTTTTGTGCTTCTGAACAGAGATTCTTTTCATGAGAGCTTATTTCAACAGTATTTTGGATCCTATTAGCATTCATAGTATTAGAAAAAAAGATCTTGTATGGTTTCAGAAGAAAGGATTTAACTCCTGACCCTTTGATCCTACAGAAACTATGTCATGGGCTTTCAGTGAGAGATCTCAGAAAATCAAATTCTTTCATTTTGCTAGTGCAAAGCTTATAAAATAATTCTATTTTTTCCTTACATGTTTCAAAAGGAAAGGCACAGAATAAGGAAAGTATGAAGATAAGTCTTCATGTACACTGAACAATATGTAAAACTGCATTTAAAATACAGAAAGTTCACGTGGGTCTCAGCTTCCATTCACGAGTGTCTGACCAAATTAGTGTTATGTCCCAGACAAGAGGACCATCTTAAACTCAGCAGATATGCCTGCTGTTTCTTACTCAGGGGATGAGGCTGATGGCTCTCCTTCACAGCTGAGGCAAGACAGGGATAGAAGGGCAAAGTGAGTAGTGGCAAATGGCAGTAAATCCTCCTTGAGTTTTAAACCTTAGGAAAATGTAGAACACCATGGTTTTGTTCTCCATTCAGGTCAAAGGTATTATAAGCAAACATTAAGACTACAACCACTTTATTTGTTAACACAGCAAAAGGATTCAAGGTCTGTCCACAGTAGATGAACAGGTAATTTGTCTGTGGAACTGATAACAACGGTCAGATAAGATTTAAGTAAGATAGGACCAAATAAGATAGTTCCCGTAGTTCTGTTTCAGCAGACAGCCTCTGACATAACTACAAGACATCACAGTTTTATAACAACAAAAATCCAGCATTTGTTAATGTGCACAACCCCTCTGTGTCTGCTTTTTATGTCCTTGTCCACTCTCTAATTTATAGTCATTTGGAATCACTTTCATATTTTCATGTTGCTGGCATATAAGGTAACTAGTGCTTATCAGTTATTTAAATTAATAAATTCCATTATGTCAAATTATCAGCACTTACCATATTATCATAATTATAGAATCATGCTGTCTTCCTTAGTAAACAAAATATTTTCTTTCTAATAGTTGAGACATCCCAGCTTCAGCCAAATTACTTCTGTTTTTCTTCTTTTTCTTCAACAGGAAAAAGTCATCACCGCCTCCGATTCAGTAAAATCTATCTCATATGTGAGGATACTTACAAGCAATTTTCTAATGCTAAGATGAGGAATTAGACCTAATTTTTGCATGCATTTTTTTTCTAATAGTTAAACAAGGATAGAAGCATAAAAGCTTCTCATGCTTGGTTCTCATACAGATGCATATTAACATTTGCTTTCAAAATGTACTCCCAGGCCAGCTTCCATAGATAATTCTCTCAAATCAAGAAGGTGTTATAAAATTATAACAGGAGCATTATATTGACTTGGTAGACAAACTTTATCTTTTCACAACAGAACAAGAAATGGAATGCTCTTTTTCTTAAAAGATTCAATCTGCATTATTTTTCATAAAGCTTTTTAATTTCTTGGTTGTACAGTTTATTTTATCCTGTTTTACTAATCCATTTATATTTTACTGTTTTAAAGAATACTAAGCAACCAAAAATCAGGAATAATTCTGAAATTAAACAGATGGAAATCTTAAAATTTTTTTTTTTTCCTCTACTTGATAATTTAGACTTTGTTCTTTTTTCCCCAGATCCTCACACAGTTAAAATATACAGAAAGAAAACTGACTATTAAGAAGCAGATTTAGTTTAGAGAGAATTTATTGCACATGCTTGGTGACTATGTTCACGTCACAAAGTAGACCACAGTTTTGAATTTCTAGTAGGCTACAGAAAAGAGATTTCTCTTCCATGGTCATCTCTATAATTTTCTCATAGTTCCAAAACTTAAACTCCCATTTTAATAGAAGTTGATATTTTTTATTAATTTATTAAGTTAAATACATATCCCCTTGAGTCTGCTTGCATTTCCTCTCTTGCTATAAGAATAAAAACAAAAATAATTTTCTAGTATTTGAGTTTCTAAATATATTTAGAAGAAACTTTTTACAAGACAGCAACTACACTGTCACAAGTTCTGACAAGAAAGTTATTCTTTCAAAGTCAGGCAACCTCTCTGGTTTATGAAAGCAACTACTTCTGTTCACCAACATGGTAATTTACTGGTCCTGATGATAGAAATTTTTGGGTTGTGTTCTTGACTTTCATTTACAGATGATAAATCTGTTTAGAATTGCTGCACTTAATCCAGTTAGTAAATTGCACCCAATCTGACGATTTGCAACGAAGTGTCCACACTTGAATATTCCAGACATTCAAGTCCTATGTGAAGGTCTATGACACTCAAGTCCCTTCTGGTAGTTCTGTGAGGAATGTGTTTTTAGATTATTTATTTACTGAATTAAACACAAAGCTTTGTGTTGGAGATCACAGATTCAGATATATTTCCTAGATTATTATTTTGACTGAGAAGTATTGCAAGATATTTTACTACATTCAAATGATTTTCCTCCATTTCTGAATGCTACTTGAGAGTAATGAGAATTAGTTATACGTCAGGAAACATTTGAAGACAAAAGGAAATTCCAGATTTATATCAGTATTATTTTTTTTCCAAAAATGTATGTTCTATAGACTTTGTCTGAATTCTTTCTATCAATAAAAATGTAAATATTATTATCTTAGTATTTGGTCTTTGTTTGTCTTTTTTTATTCTGATTTTTTTTTCACTTAATAGGGATTGAGAATTTAAATATGGATGTACAACTAAATGAAAGGAATGATACCGTGAAACAAATTATTCTCTCTTCAACACTCTGGGCTTATAATATTCATATGGATAATACATGTTGAAGACTTTCAGTTACAAACAGTTTAGTTAGTATCCCTTTTCCACAACCTAATTCCTGAACACAGCAGTCAGCAGTAAAACTTGCAGTGTCATGCATTTTTGAAGTAATGAAAAATCTTCTGTGGTGCACTTTGAATTCATTTTTGACATACACCTACTACAGATTTACAATAATTTATCTTGGGTGCTGAATAAGCCTCTTATTTTTCACAGCTCACCACATCACTGTTGTGAAGCTTAATTACAATGCTGTCTCTTTTTCATTTAAAAATGTCAGAATTTATATTATAACTTTCATACTTAAACCAGTTAGCACTAAATAGTCATGTCATCCAAAACCATGTTCCACTGAAGCTGAAAAAAACTAATTTTTTTTGCAGTTAAATCCAATCTCCTGCTGGTTTCCCTTTCCCCCCAGGAAGGCTATGTTCTATAACTTAATGATCAAATTATTGCTGAAACATCCTTCTGAAGGATTGAGATAAATATAGTTTAGTATTTTTTGCCAATTAAACTTAACAAACAGTACCTTCAGCTTGAAAACACATTCTGAACAGTTTGGTGTGAACTGACTGGTATCTAGGAATTTTGCAGAAAGAAATCAAATGGTTTCCTTATAGTGTGAAAATGTTTCATGACATTTTTATTAAATTGTGAATTCATACCACTTTTGCTTCACAGTAATTTTAATGTGATGCACTCAAATCAAATGGGTGCTTACTCAGAATCAAAAAGTTGTTCTATATTTAAGAACTATGTATCAACCATATTCATTTCTGTACTATATTCTTTATTCCTTCAGAGAATATCAAGTTCGTGAATTCTGGCACCCACATGGGTCCGTGAAGACACAATGGTTTAGAATGTATTTCTTCATTTTAATTAATTACAGAAAGATTCTCCAGGAAAACAGATCAAAACAACATTCTTATCAGCTCTAAAAAACCTGTCCTTAGTGGAATAAACCCACACATTTTTAATGGACAATTATATAATTTTAGGTAACATTTTCATGGCACTTGTGATTTTGTGTTAATTTTTTCCATCATGGAATATACAAAAGCTTCATTGAAATATAGCTAGTTGTAAAAAGGTTGCTTTTTTCTGATTCTTCCAAGACAAAAGGATTCCTGTGCATGAATATTTTCTCAATAATGCTAAAGATTATATCAACTGAGTTAATGATACACAGCACGGCCCAAGATGTTTTCCCCTGCTGCTCCTGTGACAATCCTGTGCTATACACTAAAGCTGTTATCTCCAAGGGATCAGCAAAGGAGGTGACAGATACTGAGATCGAAGATCCTTGGTTTGCTTAACTACTTTAGTCAAGCCACTCAGCATCAAATATGGTGAATTTTTCATATTTATTTGGCAGTATGCACTTTCATTCGAAATAATTCTGGATTTTTCTTAGTAAATTTTGCTATATGGAGTTCACTTTTATGAAGTAAGGAGAATATGCACTGGAACTTGCCTGGGAAAGTCCTGGCAGACTCTGTATTTGCCTAATTTAACCTTTAAAACAGATCTTAGTGACATTGAACAAGATTTCATTTTCCAGACTCTATTTCTAGTTTGGTCAACAGCCTCAGATTTACAATATCTCAATATTTTGGCCAAAGGATTTCACTCTGGACATAAGGAATACTGCATCTCACATAAGGTGAACCTCCTAGTGTCTATGTGAGAGTGCTTCAAGGGATAAAGGTAACAGTGATGTGAACTGTGGCTGTACACTCTGGCCTGCCCCAGAAACCTGCCACAGACCCACTGTGCAGCCAGCACACAGCTGAAATACCGGTACTGTTCAAACACATCCAAAACATGTAAGTACTCCACACAGGATTCTTTTCTCTTCTGTTCTAGCACGGTACAATCCAATGGAGTCTCTCATCAATGATAATGTTTAGGTTAGGCCAGTTTCCTTTGCTTTCCACCACACTGCAGCTCACATCACTGCAGATGATGTTAGAGATCATCTTTGTATTTTGAGAGGCTTGTAAAAGGAAGCTTTATATAAATAAAAAGCCTGAAATATTTCCTTACAATATGAAGAGCATGTTTAAAGTAGTATTAGAGCCAAACACTTCTGTCTGATGTGCTGTGACATTACAATGCTCTTAGAGCATCTCATTAGTCTTCTCAATTGCATCTGCCAAGTTCAACTGACTTAGTACTGAGGACTGTGTTTAAAGGCTCAGGAAATCTTTAATTATAGATGAAGAATGTTAACAACAACAACAATATGGAAAATGGACCAATAAACATTTCAAGACTTCAACAATTCTGAAGGTTTTAATTTTTCTGTAAAATGTGGTTTACAAGTAGAAAGAAATCATGTAATATGTTCTAAATGGTCTTGCATTTCTATATGTATAGCATATATATAAAGAGAGAAATTTTTTAAGGATGGTATATCGGAAGAAGAGAGTCCAACTTGGCACTTCCAGATGCCCTGCTGTGCATCTTTACCAATGTGCAGTCATCTCTTTCCTTTCAAATAGATTTGAAGTTTGTAGAATAACTGGTTTTGGCAATGATAAACACAAATTCAGTGAAGACAGAATGTTTGTTTTATTTTCTCTTGCCTCTTGTCCTAAACATGAACACAACAACTACACAGAACATAATGTGGTATACATCACAATACTATGATTCCAAGCGAACACTCTCACTGACGGATGTGAGAGCAGTAAAAGGTACCAATTCAGAAAAAGGAAAAATTGATTTAAAATATGCAAATGTTTCATATAGAAACATGCTGCTATTTTATACAATATCTATGTCAGATAATTATATATTTTCTGTACTGAAAGCTGGAGTTATAGTCTTTAATGTGTTAATCGGTTTTCCTGACTATCCACAGAACTTAGTTGGCTAAGTAATTAGTTTGAAAACCTGATACCTTTTGTTAAAGAAAAAGCTGTGCTTATTAAAAATTCTGAATAAGTTCTTCCTTGATTTTCTTAATTTTCTTTTTAAAATATAAATGACTAACTCAACTATAACGTGTGTTTGACAGAAATAATTTGAAAGTAATTATACAGAGCCAAGCATTTAAACTCATGGGTAATTTGAATGCAGCTTCTCTCAACCTTTATAATTATGTACTTCTGGTGTTGTGCTATTGAGTGAACATTACCTTTTAAAAAATGCAGAGAAAGATGTAAGTGTTCAAAATTCACTCTGCAGTATGAGACTTCAAGATACGGTACAGTAAAAGAATGCAGAACAAAGAAAGCCTTTCTGTGAAGTACAGATGTATTTCCAGCAGGGACTTAGTACTCTCAAAACAGGTATGAGAGACTTTTTTCCTGTTATGAAAACAAATTCATTACTTTGAAAAAAGAACTGTACAGACAGTGTGTCTACAGACAGAGAGCAGCAATCCATAAGCCTAAAATAAAAAATCCTATTTTTTCTGATTTTGATTTTGCCGCTGGTTGCTCATCAGTAGAATGAGTGAGATGGCTAGCCACTTTAATGGGTTTTAAACCTACATATATTATTTAAAATGCAGAGATGTTTTACAATCAGTAGAATTGTTTTGGAATCATCTCAGTTAAATAACACAATTTTACAGTAATGGCTCTTCTTCAGCATGTTTGAATTCTAATTGATAAAGGTCACGTCTCCTCCCTCATCTTGTTAAGCAGGACAACATAACATCCTCTGGTACTGTTCATTTTGCAGTGACCATCCATTGAAGTAGCAGAAAAATCATAAATACCAACATGTAAAGAAGGACATTACTTTACTGGCCTTTAGCTCCATAACATATTGGAAGTTTTTATAACACAGGGATATAACCTCATTACCAGGCTGTAGTGTTGAAGAGGCTACATATAGTTTTTGATTTTATTCTGAAGAGGTTGTGACTTTTTTTTCAAGGATTGACAAGAAATTTGATATGGACAGAGGCAAGTGTTTTATAGGAATTAAGTGGTCAATGAAGAAAAGAAATATAAGTGTGGCCAACAAATGGAGAGTGCTTCCTAATTTACGAAACTACATTTCAGCAGAAGTAGCAAGGTAGAAGCATCATACTGGAAATAGGAAAATTTGGAAAACTGTCTCCTGCAGTTAGAAACAAGATGCATGTTGATTCATGTTATTTAGACCACTCATAACTTGCTGCTACTTGAGTTTTTCAGTACATCTTTAAAGAAAAACTCACAATTTCACAAGAATAGTTGAATTGTTTGTTCTCACTGAGTTTAAGACCAAACTTGTTGCTTTAAGGAAAGAATAACTTAATTTATTCAGGTAAATTACAGATTAAACACTGACTTCATGCAAAAATGAAGTTAGAGATAGATATTTGAAAAACAGAGGTCTGATAATTTGTTATTTTATTACCTGTTCTCCATATTTGCAGCAGATGAATCTAACTTTTGGCAAGATACTGTAGTTGGATGTCCAACTTCTTGCTGTGGCCAATGTCAGTTATTTTACCTTTTTTTATTTTAAAACTATTTTACTATTACTGTTGATCGAGTCCGAGTGAAGTTGAAATCAAATATTTAAACTCTGTGGGTTTTCTTGTTGACTGATTTGAAAACAGTACTATATGTTCATTTCATATTAGTGACTTCCTATGTTTTTGCATCAAAAAAATTTTCATTCAATGGGGAATTACTAAAGTTTAAATTTGCTTTGGGACTATGTTCAGTCTTTCAGAATGCAAATAATGACTCTCTCATCTTGGAGAATTTATCCTACACTTATCATTTTACATTGTTTTTCTAAATGATAATGCTTTTTTCGTCCACATGTTTGTGAATTCCATTGTGTTTTCTGCAGTACCTGTGAGGGCCTCAGAGGAGTGTGATCATAAAGTGTTTTGTAGCAAACAAGTTTTGAGAAAACTGTGTTTAAAGTTAGACAATGCAGAACATTTAGAGAAACTGCTAGAATCCTTATGGTAAACAATACCCTCTAATAGTGAAGGAGAAACTGGACCATTGGAAGTTCACGGGAAAAAAAAAAAAACAACTATTCAGAGACTCACAGAACAAACAGAATTCATTGGAGACTGGTATCAGGTACTAAAATATTATGTCAGCAATATATAATAAATTGTTAAAAAATTGGATGTTGATTGCAAGGTGATTATTATATTCGTCCAGCTTAGTAACAAAATGATACAATCTAGTAAACAGATGTAATTTTGAATTTAGAAATGGTTAGCATTTCCACCTCTTGCATTGGATATGGCACAGGTCACCTGCTCATTCAAATCTATGTTACAATGCTGCACCGTACTGCTTGTGTTGTTCAACAAGTGTGCCATCATAGTTATTGTCACAGGGAGTAGAAGGCATTTTTGGTCATACTTGCAAGCTTCCTGCAGTAAAAATGGAATGGCCTAGGTATTTATATGTTTGAAAAAAAAACCCAGGTCAGAGACATGTAATATATCTAAATTTTTTTCTGGAATGTCCTGGTGATACATTTATCAATCTCCTATACTACAAATGAATATCCTTATCATTACTGTTTCTGAATGTGACAGATGTTCACGGTAAAGTAAAAGTTTAAATTACACTTGGTTTTCTTTTGCTGTTGTTTATCCAATTATTTGAAAGCATTCTACCAATTTAAAATGTAGAATTAATTGCCCATAAGGCACATGATGAATTGAATCAATTTTAATAATGTTGCCTATGACTGAGTAGCAACCAGAAATCAAGTGGTTTGCTGATGATTCCTATGTCAGTGAAGATATGCAGAACAGATTGTCAGACTCCTACTGTCATTTTTTTCAAAGGAGAGATACTGCTGCTTCCCAAGAGTTTGTTATTTTTAGTGACTACTTACAAGCTGATGGTTTCTTCTTTTCTTTCTTTTTTGATGCTTTTTTTTGAATTGTACTTAGGAGGTGGAGAAACTGCTACATTGAAGACCTAGAAGAGGAGCATACAAAGCTGATAGATCCATCATGCCTTTTGGCTCCTACTAAAAGACAAAATAGGCAAACTCCCAATTCAGTTCACTCTCTAGATTCCCAAGCACACCAAACATTTATTTACTTCACAGTAACTTTGTCTTTGATCTCATTTAAGACAGTATTAAGGTCTTACTCGGTGAGCTGTTCTGAAAATAAGTAATAGGCAAATATAAAATATTTAATTCCACATCAATTGATGTCAATCAATTTTCTAAGTTGTTTTTTGAGGTTTAAAAAAAATGCTGTATTAGTGCAGTTATGTCCTAGTACTTGTTTAACAAACAGTTCTCAAAATTTTGGGGAATGAATGGACCAAAATTCCTTTACTGGTCTGTGGTGGCCTTGGCAGACCGTGGCATAACTGTACTGGTAAAAACATTAAACACCAAAACATTGTCATCTTAATTTAAGATAGAATAAAAGATTTATGTAGAATCATTTAGACTGGAAAAGACATTTAAGATCATGGAGTCCAATAGTAAACCTAACATTGTCTAGTCCACCACTCAACCATGCCCCTGAGTGCCTCCTCTACCTCCAGGGATGCTGATTCCTCCATTTTGCTGGTCAACCTATTCCAGTGCTTGGTAACTCTTTTGGTGAAGAAATTTTTCCTCATATCCAAGTTAAACCTCCCCTCAAACAATTTGAGGCTGTTTCCTCTTGTCCTATAATTTATTATTTGGGAAAAGAGACCAACCCCACCTGACTACAACCTTCTTTCAGGTAGTTGTAGAGAGGGACAAGGTCTTCCTTCATCAACTCCTTATAAGACTTGTGTTCCAGATCCTTCACCAGCTTTGTTGCCCTTTGCTGGACTGTCTCCAGCAACACAATGTTTTTCTTGAAGTGAGGGGCCCAAAACTGAACACAGAATTTGAGGGTGTTGCCTCAGCAGTGCTATGTACAGGAGGGAAATCACTTCTCTAGGTCTGCTGGCCACACTATTCTGGTACAGGTTAGGATGCCACTGACTTCTGGACACACTCTTGGCTCATGTTCAATTACATTTATATATGACAGTGACAGTCTCTGTATATTCCTTCTACTCTTCTAGAGAAAGCTAGTACATATGGATCACATGGAACCTGAAATTTCTGCCGCTCTGAAACTTTTGATTTGTGAACATGCACAACAATCTGCTTACAGTTATTTCCTGGCTTCTTTTGTACAAGAGCATTAACGATAATTTCAGAAGTTTTCTAAGAAAATTTCTCAGCTCTATTGGTGGTGATTTTTTCCTTCTTGTGTGGAATGATCCCTCACCCCTTCAGCAAGACCTGTACTCTCTGCTTGCAGAGACACCTTGATGCTATATGTGCAGCTTTAACGCACAACCAATCCATCTTTGTCTCAGTTCCTGTGCTGTCTTTTCCCTTGACTTAGCAGGCAAATCAAACTGGACAGAATGCAATGTTCTCTTCTGTCTCCAGCATTGTACCACATTTGGGGAGTTACAGATTTTTTCCACTAGGAGACAAAAGTAAACATGGTGTTTCTTTGATGCAATCCTGTTTACAAAGATGGCACAAAATGCTATTTCTATAAACACAATGGGAAGCAGAGGAGAAACAGCAGGAGTGTCAGTGCCAAAGCATTTTTTGGAGCACTTAGTTCTAATGTTCTTTCAGATGTTGCCATTCCCTGAGCTAATTGTGCTTGTGGTTTGTTTCACTGCTTCTCTTCTCTAAGAGTGTGGGTCTTTTTTCCTTCCCCTCTGTGTGAAATACGGAATATGCACAAATCAGCACCCAGTGAGATTCCCTCTAGCAGCGTTAGTGCGCTACATACATTTAGTTTGGCAAAGAGGAAAAAACAATTGTCTCAGTTTAAGGACACTATTTATT
Organism: Ifrita kowaldi; assembly: GCA_013398055.1. Lineage (NCBI taxonomy): Eukaryota > Metazoa > Chordata > Aves > Passeriformes > Cinclosomatidae > Ifrita > Ifrita kowaldi. Next base: position 28,144 of record VZRS01009192.1, read on the forward strand.
TCAGCTATTTGATCGCACAAAAGTTTAAATTAACTGATGTTCTGTTTTTCAAAAAATAATGGCGTTTAAAGATATGGAATTTAAAATGGACTGAAAATTTAATCTGATTTCAGATTTTTTTTTTTTTCTAATCTGTAATGAATTCTTCCTTTGTAATGAAATTTTCTTTCACCTGAAAGATGAACTTTTATGAACATGACATTTTGGAACTTTGTAAGAGAAATGACACCTTTATAAAATTTAATTTCTATTACATTTATTTTCAAATTACAATCTAATTAAAATCATATAATCTTGCACTATGGACAGTTTTCATTATGTCCCTTTTCAATAGAAGCAGTATAATTTCACAGTTTCAGACTACTAATTGTACAGTAATGTTTAGACTGCGGCTACAAAAGCCTTTATTCAATTGGTATGCAAATTAATTAGGAGGATTAATGTGTGACTTTATGCCATCAGACATACAATATGACCTTATGCTTTGCCATTAATGACCTTAGAATTTGCAAGTAAAAGGATGCTAATGTAATGATTGTGTTGGCAAAATAACACTGGGTAAAATGAAAGCGCATTTCAGATTTCAATTTTTTTTTTAAGTTTTCAGGAAAAATGCTGTTCTAGAAAAGAATACTGTATGTTTTATACTAAGATTTTTAATCAGAGCCTTTAAGAAAAGCTAACTTTTTTAAACTCCTTTGGACTCACTCCAACAGGCCAATTATTTCAATCCATATTTTCTCGTCTGACAAATGAAAGTATTGTGGGACACAGTGTCAGAAGACCAGGAGAGGTCAAGGTATAGACCTTGCATTGCTTTATCCTTATAACCAATCTTGGTGAAAAAACTATCAGTTCATCCAACACAATTTACCATTGTTAAATCTATTTTGGCTGTTCCTGATTACTCACTTACCTATTCATGCATGGACATACATATTCCAAAGTGACATATTCTCTTCCAAGAAGAAAGAAGAGCTTGGCCAACCCACAGTTATCCTGGCTCTCCTGCTGGTATGTCTCAATGAAGGGAATAATATGAAGTTTTTTTCCAATCATGGATGCCTCCTCCAGTTGTCACCCTTTTTGACTAAAGTAGTACAGGCACCTTAGAATCATGATCTACCAACTTTTTCAGCACTTTCAAGCTGAAATAGCTGATGAAATGTTCCTGCTGCTCAAGCTGATGAATTCAAATATATCCAGTTTCTCTAGGTATTTCTAAGGTGTTGCTCCCAGATGTTAGCTGTCTCTTTCCTTCTCAGACTATGCTGTTACACACAGAGGCGTGAAAACAGGCAATGTCTCTGAAGATCAAGTCATAAAGGCATTGAGTTCCCTAGCCCATGCCAACTCTGACTTGTTAGTTCCCCTACGCATCAGCAAATCCACCTTTTCCCTGAACTTCTTTTTGCAATTATTTTAACTGCAAGAGCCTTTTTTACTTATCTCTGATATTCCTTGCAAGGTTTGGCTCCAGCTGGGCTCTGTTCTTGGATTTTTCCCTAAGTATCCAAGAAATGCTATGCTACTCTTCTGTTGTCTGTCATTTCCATCTCTTGTACACTGCTTTTACGTTTTACTTCAAAAGTTATTAACAGATGTGCAAAAAAAGTAGGTCATACTCAGGATGAATAAGTATTAGACCAGGATAAAAACTTACCAAGTTTAAAATTTCAGAGATGTGAATATTCTGGTGAGATAGAAATTCTGGGCTACAGAAGAGATATTTTGAAAAGGAAAATGTTACAGATACATCGATGTGTTTTACAGCCCTATATTTTTGGCAGGTTCTAATTAACAGAACAACAAAAGAAATCAACCAACCGAACACCCAAAAAACCCCAAACGACAGTCTACAGAAAGATGCGGTCAAAATGTAAAGTCTGCATGCAGATGACTTAAATAAAACCAGATCATTAAACTAGTATATCTTCATCAACAAGTTACTTGAACATAATATTAGGTTTTGATACCATTATTTTGACCTAATTCCTTGTAGTTGAAAAGAATGTCAGGCTCCTAATGTAAGGTAGGGAGCAGCAGGGATCAAACAAGATGTTGCATGTTGATTCATCCAGAGGAAATGTCCCAGCAGAAAAGTGGAAAGATCTGTTTTGAGATGTTATAGAGGATCATAACACACTCAATATAAGTATTTATTCTGTACCTATGTCTGAGGGTATAGAATGGACACATCTTTTACTTTCTGCCTGTGATTTCTCCTACATTAATGTGCTATTCTGCATAGGCTGTATTATATCTGTGGGCAAAACACAAAAAAAATTACCACAGCAGTCAACTGAAAAAACTGGCAGAGCACATACTGCTAGAGGTGGGAGAAGCAGTAGCAGCGGGTCCTGCAGAAAGAAACTTCATCTTGAGCCAGGTGGTACTTTACACTTTATCCAGTTTATCCACATTAATTTCAAATTGTTTGAACAACAAATGCATCCTTGAAGAAAACAGTTCTTAAAAAAAATTCACATTAATGGGCTATTGATGTAATAGCTGGCAGGCTGTCTGTCTTTACAGAGAAAAGGAACTGAAGTAGGGAAAGGATCTGAGGATGGCTTTGGAAAGAACTTGCTATCAGGTAAAATCCAGGCCACTGAATCAAAGCAAAATGAATCATCTCACATGACTGTTTCAATAATGCTTTTATTTGCCTTCTTTTTTCTTTCTTTTATAACTCTAAATATCCAAAAAAATAAAACATAGGCTAGTAAAATTAAGCTATTAATCATTAAGTAATGATTTCTATTTCCTTTAAATTTAAAAGAAAAGCAAGTTTTGCTTTCTTTATTTTCTCTCAAACTGCCTAATTTATAGAATTAAATTTTAAAACGAGACTGTATTACTGGGGGAAAGAGGAAAAATAAAACAAAATAAAAGAAAACAAACAAAAAAATCCAAGAAAAATCCCTTATGGTTCTCACTTAAAGACTCGAATTAGTTTTGATTTACTTATTTTGTGTCACTAAACACCTAAAAAACCAAACCGCTTTCAGAGGTCTATTCTTTATCCTCTGTGGAGTGGTCTTACACTAGAAGTACTCTACTTTTGTAAGGGTTTAACTCCCATGAATTGAAGGTATAAAGTGGACATCAATTCTTCAAACAACTACATGGGTATTTCTACGGATAAACAATTTTAACGAGCTACTCACCTGTTACAAAACAAATGCTACAAAAAATAACAATGTCCTTCATGCCCAGTTCACCCCACCACTCCAGTCTTTGTAAAATATGGAGAGTTTTGCCTGTGCTGTGGAGAAAATGTTTGCTTCCTTTGGGTAAGCTGGATGTTTTTCATTCTCTCTCTTCTGTGACCCTTGGGGGTGGAGTCCAAACAGATTGACTGATTAGTGAAAATTAGTGCCTTATGTTGAGGATGCTTTATGTATTATGTTTGTGTGTCTATTTTACTTTTCTCTTCAAAAGCCTGCAGTCCAGATTCGCCAAAAGTATTTCTGCTTTTTGTCAGTCTGATACAGATTTTGATGATGAATTCTGATTAATAAAATGGCAGTTAATTAAACTTCTGTGCCTTGATACAATTTGTGTGATTTCAAGGCTGCACAAGGCTCTTATCATAATATTCTTCTGTGAAAACCTGTAGCAGAATAATAACATTTTTAGTTCTGGTCCGAGAATATCTCTGTTGGTAGAAGGAGGCATAATCTTTTTTAATTAGGGCAAAACTTGCTTAATCTGTCGGTTGATTAATCCGTCCAATGCCTAAGTGTCATTGCTATTTAGTAACTGTTCTAGTTTTGCTAAGATCTACCCTGTAGAAGTTTCTAGAGGGGGAACTGGATGAACAACTGCTTTATTTCTGACTCACTAATTTAAATAAATTATAGTCTTCTTAATTAGTTATATCTCTTTTATATCTCCTATGGCCTTGCTCTTTCAGGTGGCAAAGTCTGCAGCACTTAGAAATATTAACACTGAAATTAACATCAAATACCAGCTTGTTGAGTTCCACATTATGTCTTCATGCTACTAGACGAAGATTTTAGTCTCAGTTGTTGATGTCAGGAAGAGATGGGAAATCATTAATGCAAGATATTACAAAGAAATGTCTAAAAATCTGTATGTTTATTTCATTGTGACTCTTCAAATGGCTCACAACGGAGTTCATTTAAAGGTAGAATATCATATGCCAGACCAAGTTCTATATGTAATTTTATTTTGTGCAGCCAGCTGGAGAACTTGGAAGAAACTTTTTCGTACTAACTTTTCCTATTTGGCAGTAGTGTTAATATCTTTTTGCTTATGAAAGTATACAAATTATATTATAAATAGAAAGAAAAAATTGCAGCAGCTCAGCTCACTTTTACATCACCCCAGGTACAAATCCTTGCTAATCAGAGCAGCTCTCAGCTGCATTTTTTGCACATTATCTTAACTGCAAGAAGTCCTAACTCAAAATATTTTGAATAGCAACAGCTGGGCTTTACTGCTGAGCCAGATTTCCCAAGAGTTTTAGTAGTACAAACAAATTATTTTTAGTGGTATATTATAGACTAATTAGTTTAGCACGCTCAAAGTGGGGTTTTGCGCATACCTCTCTCAGGTTTTTCTCTGTCTAAGATATCATTCAGTACAATGTATTCCCCCGAGACTGATGTTCCTTCCCCTTGGTTGAAATCCCCAGAGCTCTGGTCAGTTTGTCCTTGCAGAAAACCCGGCAGGATTAAAACCTTCCTTCCTACACAAAAAATAAAGTATGGTATGTGAGACGTCAGCCACTGAACGTTACAACAATTCCCTACTCCTTTTCCCCTCCCCATACACCAATTTTAATTATTGGTGGAGGAAGGAATAGAAGTGTAAAGTCCTTGTGAGAAACAGGCAGCATCTGAAAACCTTGGCTAATTCCAGTGATAACCTACAAATACAAGCTTTTAAGGTATGCTTTCTGTTCTAGCAGCTGATCTTCCAGTCTCTGATAAATGATAGCTCACTTCAGTGAAAATAAACAGAATATATTATATTGATTTTACCACAGCTCATTGAAAGGTCTGTTGTTTAGGTAATATTGTGGAATTGCAATATGATCAAGTGACTGCTCGGCAGGAATATTCTTTGTCACTTCTATCTCCTCAGTTTTCTCCTACTTCATCTCTGCTTCATGGGAATATATAATCCCTGAGAAACAATATACATGTACTTCCTAATATTTGCTGCAGTCAGGGAAAAAAAAGTTGAAACAACTTTACACGTAATCATAAATATGTTCAGCTTATATAATTTCTTGATGTTCCTGGAGCTTCTTGTATAAGTCAATTTAATCATCAGCCTAAATATTTCCATGTTCAAGTCTCGAATTTCCATGACACCTGAACTTCTTATTTGGATACGCATTTCAAAAAAATTGCATTTCAGAGCTGCCTTTAGTATCTTAGTATAATAAAGATGTGGATGCATACCCTGGTATGATTTCAGAGCTTTGACAAATATAAGCTTTGTCATATATATACAGGTATATGCCTAGCTTGGTTTAGTGCTGAGAGGAACTACAGAAAATGAAGAATGGATAGTTACTTGCTGTTATTTTCTCTCACTGGTAGTATATTTTTTTCTTCTTAAATTTATATTGCAAAGATGGAGCAGAATAATAAACCAGAAATGGTCAGAGCTAAGGAGCAGTGAGCTTAACTGACATGCTTTATAGCAACTGTTGAATAAATCAACAGAACTTGTGCTAAACCTTCATTTGCTTTTGCTCCCAATAGAAAGTGTGTAGTTATGGATGAAATTTCTAAACTAAAAATTACTTTACTAGCAGTAATTTTCTGTTGACAGCAGTAGGGAGTCTGCTTGTATATACAGGATTTTATAACGCCAAACTCTTGCCAAAGACTGCCTGAATCACATTATCTTCCCCAGCACAGAGCGAGTATAAAATAATTAGTGGTTTACAGTTCTTGATTAATTGGATCCAACTTTCAGTTAGCATCAGACTTCTTGTTATAGAAGATGTAATGGAGCTGTGGTAGCTATGAGAAAAAATGAGAAGAGGAAATTAATATAAAATAAAAATGTCAGAGCAATGGATCAAGTGTGTTGAGAGGAAAAAGGGACAAAAGAGGACAAATTGTTCATCATAGTGTGTGTTGCCACATGATGGCTGAGCCCTAGAATGATCTACTGTTTTTATTCACCGTGTTGTATATACTGTTTACGTTGTCAAGCAGAAGTTTGAGTGAGATCCCAATTAAAATATATGCAAATGCTGGTGTAAATACAGTGTTACTGGTGTTACCTTCTGAGGCACTAAAACCACCTTCAGTTAGAGCTACACAGGTGGGGGATTTCTAAAATAGATATAGCTATAACAATTAGTGCTCATAAGTCCTTCTGACCCCGTGCATTTCTAGTACTGCACTTTCCCTACAGGCTTGCTTTTCATACAGAAACCTTCACTGACTTTTTTGGTTGCAGCAAATTCCATGCAGGTACCTTTGGGTATCCAAGAAAAGTCTTTTCAACCTCCTGAGAAGTCTGGCTGCATATCTATTCACTGATTTACTCAGGATCCCCTGATCTCTTCTTCCTACCCAAATCATTTCGCACTCTTTTTGTCATCACTTTCTGTGATCAGGAAGCATCCCCAAACTGAGTAATCTTCCCTGATCGTGTGATCATCAAGCTGCACCTTTTTCCTTTTTGTACGAATTTCCTTTTTCTTCTCCTCTTTCTTAAGCCTGCTTCATAAATATATCTAATGGTTTATGTTTAATAAAAGGATCAGCTTGAAGTAATTTTTTTTTGCTACTGCTGTGAGTTTCATTATTTTTCTATTCATAAGTGGGTTTGACAGAAAGACTTTGTGTATGTGGGTTTGTAGATTTAAATCAAAATGTCAAAAGTTACAAAAATTTTGCAAAGTAGATTACTTATGAAAAAAAAATTGTAGGCTTCAGAAATCTCAGCAAGCGATGTAAGTACCAAAGTTATAGGAATTCTTATGGTCACGGTATGCTCAGTTGTTATCTGCAACTTGAATGGGTGGATAGAACCTTTCTTTTCTACTTCTCCCTTCGTGGTGTTGGGCTTCCAGAGAGCACAGACACAGTAACAAAGTTAAATGATTCGTTTTCACTCTATGCACACATTCTTTTGGGGATAACTAATTAGAATCATTTAACTATCTAAGAAATTAGCCTCAGGCAATATCTCTATTCTGAAGTGCCAGATAGCAATGAAATACTTTTAGAATCTGGAAATTTTGGAAGATGTTTATTTGAATAAACTTTTTGATACAAGTTGTTAGAGCTGTCATAAGTGTCCTCAGTGCATCTGACACCATAGAGGAGCAAAGGATTTAAATAAACAACTGTGCTTTACTATAGATCATTAAGGTCTGGCCGGATCCTGCACAATATAAATAATCTTAAAGTAACTCCAAATGCATTAATTAACAATATTTTCAAAAGGACCTATACATTAGGTGAGAATACAATCTTTCAAAAACGCTTTGACCTTGCTGCACAGCCCCAAAGCAAGTCTGATGAGATAAAAAGAGTAGAATCTCACACTGATCAGTCAGGTAACTATTTTCTTATTCTAGAATTATATTTTACTTTTAAATGAGAGACTCCTAGTATAAAAAATGCTAAGTTTAGATAATGCACTGGTAGAATTTCTGTGCTGTGCAATACAAGGGAAATGTAGTGTTCCATCTTGCAATATGTTTTTTGAAAATTTTTCAATAGTACATACATAACTAAAGTACTTTCATAAAACAATGTGGGGTTTTTTTGTTTATTATACTGAAAACCTTATACTGACTATAATCTACAGTAAATATTTCTAATTGCTGTTAATAAAATGCCATACAGTGTGTGTCATAGCTTAGATATGTTGTATTAATGATCTTCTTCTGAGTCATAGTAAAAGGTACCATATGGACTGACAAAAAAGAAATTGAATTCAGTACCAGTTGAAAACTTATTTCATATTTTTCTCTTCACAAAGTCCATTTCTAAATTTAATGACCTATATATATGTGTTGGTAATGGTATGCCAAATATTTTGTGGAATAAATTACAGCCAAAAATATGTGCTCCAAGTCAATTTTTAACCCTAGAAATTTTTGTTGAGTAAATTACTAGGAATAAATTTTAGTAAAGTGACATGGAAGAATTAAAAAAAAAAAATCCTCAGTGGTCTGTAGCACCTGCTGTAAACTCTGTTGTCCGCTATGTTTCCTGCTGGGATGAACCACCTAACAACAGTTAATTATCTGAAGTACTGTATTTTCACTTTCAATCTCAATGCATGTTACCTAATTTAGAAGTTGATTCTAAGGTACCACTGCACTGTAAATTTCCTTATGCTGAAAAGTATGTGAGCAACAAGAGACGTTTTCAAATGAATATTATCTAGTTAAAAAATCTGAATATGCAGCTATTTTTGAGGAAGAATGTGGAATGGAGAAAGCATCTGTAGAATTTCTTTTCTTTGTGATTGCACATGATCCAGTTTGCACCTACGTAACAAAATTAATAGGTTATTCAATGTCATATAATTACTGTAGTCCTTTACTTCCCAAAGCAGTCAGTTGCAAAGTGTTCAAGTGCACGAATGCATGCTTATATCTACCTATAAAAAATGTTTGAATGTTTGGTGTAAAATGGTTTGCATTTATATTTATTTTGGGGACATAATCTCACTATATTAGCTGGAATGTGTTATTAAGTGAATAGATTTAGTTAAGAAATATCATGTGGGCTGGAATATGATCAGCAGCTCTAATGGCCTTTGATATATCAGATACATTAGCACCCAGGTGAAAAAAAGTAGATCTCCCACACAAAGCATGCTACGTTAACTGTAACTAAATGGGGGGGAAAAGTTGCTTTAAGACAATAATAATCTAAGCTATTAAATGCATCAAGAATAAAATTACTCCATTTGCTATGTCTTATTGTATGAAAATGCATTGCATGAAATGTTTCAGAATAATGAAAGCTAATAAAATGAATATAATCACATACGTAACTTCATTGAAATTTATGGTAAATACAGTGTATTTGTTCTTAAATATTTAAAATAGACTATTATAATAAATGTGGCATTAAAAGCTTGGGTTATTTTGTTTCATTTCTTTTCATAATTCTGGTAAGAAGGTACTCTAGAGCTGAAAAAGAAGGATAATTCTCTCAGACTTCTTCAGATAAGGTTGCTTAATATTAGTTGTTTTCATTTATGCATTCTGTGCAGGTCTTCAAAATTATACTAGAAATCGTCCATGTGGAGACTTGAGGAATAAGTCAGGGAAAAGGGAGGCCTGAAAGAAAGAAATGAAGAGAAAATAGATGCAAAAGAATATATTTAGCTGTAATGTTTGTTGTTGCCACTAGCCTACTGCCAAATAAAGCAGCTGCCTCCAGGACACAGAAGATGTGTGCTGACGGGAAAAAGCACAACTTACACGGAACCTTTATCCAGTTTTGCTTCCTACACTACTGGGTGTTAGTGCTGCATATGATTCAGAAAGGTGAAAGCTCCTTGGCTGGAAGACCAATCTATAGTTAGACCCCAGAGGAGATGTACTCTGGAAAATATGAAAGTGAGCACATTGTTAAGCCTACGACTTGGCTGGACCTTTGTATGCTGGGGTCTGAGAATGCCATGTGGCAGAGTTTGTAAGAGACCATAGTCTCTGGCATCGCTTCAGGACCCACACCCTGGGCTTTGCAGAAAAACCCTTGAAAGGGAGTATATACTTCAGGAAGACCTTTGCACAGCTCTCATCTTCTCTCTGCCCCACAGACAACAGTAAGCATGAAAATGCTGCTAAGGAGAAGTTGCTGTCACAGTGCTTACAGTTGTTTGCTTGAAAACCAATTTGCTTATAAGAAAAATTGTCTAAAAAAAATGTCAAGACCATGATATTAAATTAGTCCAGTAATAAACCTGTGATATTTAGGGTGGGGAAGGGCAAGGCAGTGAGTGAGAAGACCTGTAGAGTAGTTACGGTGGGGAAATATTTTTTAAAATCTGTGGAAATACAAACACAGTCTATGTGTGAGGAATTAGCTCCATTTAAATATGCAAATAATTTATTTGTGAAAGAACCAATATTGTTTTCACCACTGAGAAGAAAACTGCCACATTAATTTACTTCACAGTAGAAAAAGCACCAGGAGAGTAAAATAAGCTTTGCTCTGTGCTGGATTTAAATGAATATATGTTCATGTTTCATTGGAGTATGCATACATTTTATTGTTATTCTCATTCTCTCATGTTCCCCCAAATTTTTCAGAGAGTTCCATTAAGGTTAATTTGGTACATAAAAATGTAGTTGATGTGGGGGAAAATGTTATATAGTCAAGCTGACTTTGGGGGGGAATTAAGTACAATGAAGTTTTAAAATCAGTGATTAGACAGAAATTTTTCATTTTGCCTCCCAAAGAGGGTGGGAGCTTCTCATCAATGAACTCTTTTTATACTGAGGTACACCATATGTATTGTAAATTATTTTAAGTGCAGTCACTAAATTCTTTGGAGAGTGCATCAGTGTCCACAAAATAGTAAACATTATGTCAAATCTGCAGTTCGATTTCCAGGAGGCTTTTTGAGACTGAGCTCTCTAAGTACTGCCTTTTTCAGATGATGACATACTACAGCAGAACAACTAAAACATGCCTGAGTTAGACATCTGGGAGACTTTTTGGGGGTACTACAATGGTGAGAGGTCTGCTTTTTATGCTAAACAATGCATCAAAATGAAAAGGATATAAGTGCAACAGTAACCACACCATCAGCCGTCAGGATGTGTAAAGGAAGTCTTAGCGGCTATTTAAACAGAAACGTGCCAGTCTCAGAGGGAGACTGATCAGTAAGTAATTAATTGGTTGCTTTCTAAAATTCATAAAGTACAACTGGAATAATCAAGTTAATTTCCTGCATAAATATGGACAATGGGCCTGCCTAAATTATTACTGTTTGAAATTCTAAATACTTAGCCAAACGTAAAGGACTTGACCACCTCATTCGCTTAAAAGACATAGTCTGTCACCACAAGAAAGGACTTTGCTAGGAATTGACAACAAGAGATAAATCACTTGGATTTACTTTAGGTCTGCCCAGTTTTTCCAAGACCCATTTTAGTCTGTGTGCTACAATTCTTAGGAAAAAAAGAAGAGGCATCAGATTATATTAAATATTTCTATTAAAGAAAAACTTTATGCTCCCCACTGCGTGCATCCTGTTGAATCACATACACTGGGATTCCCTTTTTCCAGTAATATCTTGGAACACACAAACTCATTTGAAGGAATACTATTTTTGTTGTTTGTTTGGTGACTTTGGCTTTCCTTTATCAAAAAACCTGTGCAATTATAATAAAAAAAAGCACAATCCAGGAGTCAAAGTCTGAGTTCCAGCTGGTTGCAATTCCAACACAGAGATCATTTTAGGAATCTCATTTATCAGATTTCAGACTAAAACCTCGATTTTATACAATAGGAAGTCTGAGCTGTTTTTGAAGCCTAAATTTATCCCCTAGTAACCATTAATCTTGTTTTGTGCAAATTTTGAAAAGTGAGTGATGGGACCCATATAGTCAATTGCAATGGCTTTCTTTTCTTGAGGTTTGTTTTTTGGTTTTGGGTATTTTTATCTATTCCTTTGGACTGAAATTCTTGTACAGCATGCCACTTACACACATTCTATAGCTGATTATTCTCATTTGTGGAGTCATACAAGAGGGTTATGAGGAGGCTTTTTTTCATTTGATTCCAAATAAATTCATTGCATAACAAATTTATTTTGTTTTCCAAATATGCATGGAGCATATCTATCACTGTACCTTTGTGCAACACAGTTGGTTGTGCTCTTAGAGGTCTCCAGTATGAGAATGCATTAGTGCATTAAGTAGGGTTCACTAATGCACCTTCAAATTCATTACTGGAACAAATGATAACTCTTTTTCTGGCATGACAAGTGCATAGAAACTGTGCTTTTGTCACTCTATAAAGTTTCTTTTTCTAATGAAGACAAAGACAAGGAAACTGAAATAAAGCTTGTTTTGAGGTTTTTTCATTTATTGTGAATTATCTTAAATTATAGGTCTACTGAGAATTCACATGTGTTCTGTATAAATTCAGGCTGGCACTTTGTATTTGAAATGCAAGTCTCTGAAGCATGTTTCAGAATCAAATCCAGGTACACAGAACTTGAAGAACTGTGTTCAAGGCTAATAAAAATGGTTTATTTGGGAAGATTTCTTTTGAAATACAGCCACTCTTATTCCATTTCCTTTTTATGATGTAATCTATTGAAAAATATGTATAATAGGAGATTATTTATATAAGAAATTAGGTTTTATATCCTGAATTCTTGTCCATGAGAGAATCATCAGACAGTTCTCAGCAATGGGTACATCCAAGGATATCTCATCACCTGTCCCATATTTTCATCAGAGAGAGTTTCTTATGTAACGATTGTTATTTCTTAGATAAATTTGCTATAAATTCACAATGAGAGCTTTTTTATCAAGATGAACTTTCCTTTTTCTTCATTTTTAACATTCATATCTGTCTATGTTCTACATGTGAAATGAAACACGAAGAATAATACCTTGAAATTTTGAATAAAAACCTGAAATAGTCTATTTTTATGTATATCATCCCTTTTTTCATTCTTCTGTTTTGATGAGAGAATTGGAAACAAGGTGCAAACCCTCCTGTTTTTTTCCCTGCATTATCCTTAAATAATCTGTTTGCAAAATATGAAGTAATAAAACAAGATAAAATGAGGGTGTTTTACTCCCGATATCTTGTTTACAAGGTAATCTTAAGATTGAAGACAATTATTCCATCTCAATAGAATAAGTAGCAGCCAATGGTCCTTTTCATTTTTATTATAATTTTATTTGTTTACTTATTTATTTATTTATTGGTAATCAGGATATTCAGGGAAGGTTTTCTAGTTTAATCAGAGCAAAACCACTCAAAAGTACCCCAGAGTTAAGGAAAAGCTTTCTGAGCAATCTGAAAGGTTTGGACATGCTTGAATGTGCTCTGAATTCTGCAGTATACTCCCACAGGGTACATAGTGTTTATATTATGGGTTTTTTCCCTCCTTATTTCTTACGATGTTATTTCTTTCATTAACTATTTAATTGTATTATAGTAGCTTCTAAATGCCTTACTCCATTTGACTGGAATTATGTAATAGGGGTTTTGTTTTGTTTTATTTTCCTCTAGTACCTTAATCTGTTGCTCTCTGATCACAGAGAGCTGCTGAGACTTTGGGCTGTGGGTTTCAGGAGAGACACATTAAACTAGCTTTGAGTTTTAGAGATGAAAGTTGATGTATGAATTCAAAGTAAGACCCCACTCACTATAATGCAAATGAGAATTGAAGGAAATAAATATGTAACTAAAAGATTGATTGCAGGAAATTTGAAGAATCTTTCGTTGGGTGTTGAAATTTTAAGAGCACATATGTCACCTTACAGTGCAGCCAGTGGTGGAGAGAGAAGAATGGAAAACAAAACAAGAAATGATTTGTGTATTACTTGAAAACTGTTGAGAGACTTCTTCATGAATAAGACACCTATAATTAAATGGAAATTATATCTCTTAATAAGTAAAATTCTATTTATTTTGTAATGTATGTATTTAATTTCTTTCAGGGAAAAATCAGGTTGTAGTTTTGCTGTGATATTCTTTAACACCAAACACTAAAAATTATTAATGATACATTTGATTTGTTTCTTTTTAATGTGCAATAAATTAAGTGAAGAAACATAAGCAAATAAAGAAAAGCAAAAAAAAAAAAAAGAAAAAAAAAGAAAAAAACCCCAACCAACCCAAAACCCTAAAGAGCCAAACAGCTTGGAAATGTTTATGAAAATTGAAGTATGAAATCATGGAATTATAAAAGCCTTTGGGCTGGAAAAGACTTTCCAAGACCATGTAGTCCATCCTCCCCTCCCCTGGGCAGGAATATCTTTCGCTAAATCTTTCCCTATAGGAATAATGTTTTTGAATTAAATGACTGACTGAAAAACTTCCAAGTAGCAAGAAACCTTAAAAAAAATTACAGTAGCAAAAGATTTTAATGAAGGAGGGAAATACTTTTTTGGTGGTCTGTTGGAGGTTTTTGGTTTAACATAGGTAGATCTTTAACTATTTGAATTATAATGGACCATAAATCCTTTTTCTTTTTTCATCTTTATCTTTTTCAGGTGTAGTACAGGGGCATATACATTAGTATTTTGGTGTATGCATCCTATGTATTCCCAGTTTCTATGTTTCCCCAAGGAAGGGTGTCAGAGAGCATGATCTGGTTTCCCTTTGGTTGAAACAAAATAAAACATAAAAAAAGACTCACCCTAGTAGCACACATGATACACTCCAGCTGCATATTCAATAAGTGGAACAAATTTTGATACCAAGGAAATAAACCTCTGGAAAAAAATACATAGTGTGTGATGTCAGGACCCTTCAGTGAATTGTTACATTTTACAGACCTTATCTTTCCAGTCTTCACACCTTGTTAATAATAAGTACAGTTGACTTCTCTTATACTAAGTATAGGAGTGCTTGTGTGTTCTTCCATTCATAAAATTGTTCAAAAGGTATTTAGTCTGAACATAGGTTCATAAGAAGAACAAACATGCTGCCTTTAACGGGCATTATGTGGTAAGTTTTGAGCCTAATTTGGAAGTAAAGGGATTGTCTCACTTTTGTCAGACAATGATTGATTAACTTTGTATAAGGCATAATTAGGGAAAACATACACAGAACTTTCAATGAAGAATTCCTGTATTATGCTGATTTTTTGGTCACATCTTTTACTTATCTGTGGCCAGCCAAGTACTTAAATGGGCTTGGAATATACTTGTTCTATTTTCTTCTGTTAGTGCACAAATGTAGTAAGGAAAGAGAACCCGGCAGTATAACTACATGCTTTTTTTGGGGAGGTTAAAAAAAACCCCAAAACAAATGCCATGCTGTTTAATATTATATGTTTCTTCATATTATTATGAATTTCCTTTTTATTGTCTTTTTAAAATGCCCAATGAAGAAGGCAAGAAAGCAGGAAGTTTACAGTAATCAAAAAGGAGAATGAACATCAGCATATTAAAGTCATATACTTCCATCCTTCTTCCACTCACTAAGTCTCAGTTACTTCTGGGAAACACATAACATGGCAGACTGAAATTGCAAGAAATGCTTGAGTAAATTCTCCCACAGAAGTTGATGAGTCGAACCCAAATAGCACACCTAGGTCTCAATTTCCTCTTCAAACTTACATACTTCTATCTTGAATGTCATTTCCCATGTTATAAGTGTTTACTGTATGAAAACGACAGGCAGAAGGGCATTAAGGTCCACTCATAATGGAAGCCAACACTTTTTGCTATTAACTCTTAAGATTAGGCAAAATATTTTTATGTGCGTTTTATTTTCATCCAGACCTAATCCTCTATGAATCTTAAAGAGAAAAACTAGCAGCAAGCTATGGCCTAAAAACATACAAGCACTAACCACAGGTACGCCAAGAACAAACAATGAAGAAACGTGTGAAGCATCTAAAATAAGGCAAGAGGTCATTTCACAACAATGAAAAAGAGACTTCAAAAAGTTAACTAAGTGTTTATATGCATACACATTGCAGTTTTTTCAGTCATTACATATGTATGCAAAATACAATATACAGTAGCAAAAAAGTCTCACTTTCTGTCACTGAAGTTTTCATCTTTGAATTGCATATCTCTAATCCCGCTGGAGTTCCCCATTAGAAGTTTTTCTCTGCTATGAAAATCTAATGCAAGACAGGCAGGGTAAAGCTAGCAGAATATATTCTGAATTTATTAACCAGTATTTTGTCTCCAGTGAAGAATGACATAGAAATAGGAAAGACAAACATTTATCTAAATTGAGTTCTTTTACTTATTGAGAATTACCAGTTGCAGGAGACTAGTAGTTCTAAAGATTTAGCCAAATATAATTTTTTAGTGCATCCGATTATATAGAAGGGTTTTTAGTATTCTACAGAAATCTGCCTTGTAACTGCGGAATCATGCTACTATTTAAGTTTAAAAATTAAATAGGCCCAGTTTATAACTTTGGTTTATAGAAATCAGCTTTCCTAAAGTTTTGAAGTACCCAAGTCAAAGTACTCTTAAAGCAATTACAACTTCTCTTGCCCAGGCAGGTAAAATGTCACAGAGTTACAATGTGCACCACTCCATGCTCACCTTTTTCACCCTCTGCCCATTATGCTACTGCTGTCTTTTGAGGTGTTGAAACATGTTTTCATAACTGGATTACAGCACACCAAAAACATCTAGCATGCTAAGTCAACAGTGTCACCTCTGCTTCCATCTGGGACTCTCTAATTGATTCCAAAAACATATTAAGCTGTACCAATAGATAACTTGGAAAGGAAAAACAAACCAAACAACAAACAGGCAAACAAAAATAAACCCCACCAAAACCAAACCAAACCAAACCAAACCAAACCAAACCAAACCAAACCAAACCAAAAGCCCTATTAATTTTTTCTCCTGGCAATGTTTGAGAATTTCTTGTGAATCTATGTCTTGTTCTAATACTCTGCAAACCAAGTGACTATGCTTTCCTGGGTGTCTTGCGCCTAATCCCTAATAATCCTCAAGGATTACTAAACCCTTTTTCCTGGAAAAAAACAATTGTTTCATTCTTCCTTTCTCCATCTGATACCAGAAAAGAGGCAGCTGAGGAGAATATGTAGTCAAAGGTCAGAAGTTTACTAAGGCATTTTGGTTAACCAAACTCTGTTTTGGTTGCTAAATTGGTTCTCTATTTCCTTCCATGTCACACCCCAAAATTCAGTCAGAAACCTTCCCAGAAACTGACATGTCAATGTTACTTATTCAAACCAGTGAACATGAATGAATCATACCTTCTAAAATAATGATACCACTAGAAATAGTGAATTACAATTATTATTTTTTTAAAATTTGTTCAAGATAATAGGTTTTTATGAATAGAAGCGGAGACACTGATGTAGCTGTTTGGACCCAAGTTGCTGAGGGATCAAGAAAAGCAGCAGCTTGTCACCAGTAGCTCTGGCTGAAGCAGTAGATGCTGAGAGCGGGGAGGCGTTCTAAATTCTAAATTAATAAATAGCTATTCTAAAATTAATAAATAGCTCACAAACCACACTGTCTTTAAGGCTAGCAGGTGGCTTCCAGCTCTAAAAAGACTTCCATCAAGCCTTTCCTCATTGTGAAGAAAGATAAATTTGAGGTATTTAGGGCTGGGCTGCTGCACAGTGAGGTCTCAGCAGTTTCATCAATTTCAGCAGCAGATGCTGTAATTGTGTGAGGGAAGAAAAGAGGAATCTAATAATCTAAAATTATTTAAGGAAGATGTTTTGAAAAATAAAGGCTAACAAAATTAGGAAACATTTAAACAGAAAATCACTACGAACTCAGGATTTTGATGGTTCCTAAACAACAGTGAAAATTGCAGAATTATCGAGATTGGAAGGCATTTCTGGAGGTCACCTAGACAAAACTCCCTGCTCAAACAGGGCCACCTAGAGCTGGGGGTTTGGACTAGATGATCTGAAGGTCTCTTCCAACCAAAACCATTCTGTGATTCTACGAATTTATTATGATCTGTTTACATGGAAAATGTACAAGTATTAATGGCAAAGACTGCAGCACAGCCAGTGTCACCTAGAAATGTGTTACAACACCATAAATTATCCTAGAGCAAGGAAGCATGGGAAACTTTTTAATCCCTTTGGAAATATGTGTTATTTTGGGCTATGTTAATGTGTATTGTATGTGCTGAACAATTGGATCTGGTCAAGTGCTTGCATATGCTTCAAGGGGTGGTTGCTGGGGCAAAGGCCAAAGGAGTTGCTGTTTTAAAAAAAAATTAGGCTGGACATAAATCCTTCAGCATAAAATAAAGAGGGTCTGTGGGGCTGTGGCTTTAGTAACTTAAACCTCAAGGAAATCTGTTAATGTTGATCATGACTTTTCACTTCCCCTGGTACAGTTCTGCTAATGTGAGTGCATGCTTTACCCCAGGGCATGGGGAGCAAAAGAGACCTCTGCAGTCACATCCTAAAGATTTTCAGTCTCTTCCTGCCTATTTAATGAAAGCAGGGTCTGTATCTCTTTCTTGGCAATATATTTATTTGTCATTCTCAAGTGCTCTAGCACTAAGGCTATATTCATATATATTCAGCTGCATCTCGGTTTATTTACCGCATAGGGAGAGGGGCTGAATTTCCATGATATTGAGAAATTTCAATGTAAAAACTTTTTACATAACAGTAGAAATTAATTACTTTGTCAAATAGCTTTGGCACTAAAGTGATATTCAGTAAACTTCAATTCTATCTTTTTTTGTGAAATAGTGTGAGAAGTGGTCCATAATTAAAAACAACTTGCTACACAATATTTTTTAGAGGCATGGCAAAACATCAATCCCTTTTTTTTTTTTTGAGGATTATCTAGGATTATCTACTAAGGCTAAACATGGTGATTGTTCAGAATTTTAGCTGTCACTTCATTTTTTGTCAACAAGAGGAAAATACTGCTCTTTCCTTTCCTAGAATATTGAAAATTAAGATAATTGCAATGACATGATACCTATTAGAAACAAAACAGAAAGAACAGATAGTGGAAAAATGAATTGAGTATAAGCAGATAAAGTTTTGGAAACAGTGAGAATTCCCAACACTTAGATTGTTGGGCATAGTTATATTGTGAAATGTGTTACCATTTATCAACTTTAAAAAGTTTGAGTATTTTTTTCATATAGAAAAATCTAAGGTGGTGCTTTTTTGTTTTTGGTTTGTTTTGGTTTTTTTGTTTTTTTTTTTCTTTTCTCTTTTTTAACCTGTGGCTTGAAAGAAAGCAGCAGTGAGAATGAATTTCATGCTAGTAGACACTTTTAAGACTAGATTTAGCTGCAGTCACATTAGCTTAGATAATGGGAGAATTTTTCTTCATTGAAAATGCTCCCTGTCGCTTAAGAAGAACTCACTGAGGCAGCCTGCCATCTAGCTTTTTCACAGCAAAATAGGCTTGCAGACTGCAGATGAGAGACTCGGGAGCAGAGACAATTTTAACTTAGCCATCCCTAATTTATCTCAAGCTTTTTCAATTCATCTTCACTGCTCTATGCACACTGGAACACCAGATTGTCAACCCCTGGGAAAAGAATGCAGCCAGGGATCTAGAGAGCTGTCACATCCCGAGAAATATTTAAATTGTGCTGATTTTCTTCTGGAGTGCTGAGCAGAGGGAATGAAACTCTCCATCAAGTCATAGCTTTGCGGGCAATAGATCAGAGGATACTGCCAGTTTTTCTAATGGATTATTGTTATCGGGCAGGTTCTTCCTGAAGGTATGTAGTTACTCTCTCAATTCATTACCCACACTATTTATCAGGTAATGATCTAATGAACTAGTAATCCAGATACATTAAGAAAAATGTTAACTAAGTAGCCTGTATTGATTGAATGATGGCACTTTATTGCAGCATGTTTGCAGGTAAAATACTTACTGTAGATGTGTTGTACCTACTGCCAAGTGCTTTGTCAGCAATCCCCCCAAGCAAAAAACAATCCCTAACCTTTAAACAAAAAAGCAAAAATCCATTGTGATGCATATAACATTGTCATAAGTTGATGCTGACTGTCCAGGGGATGTTGTTTTTTTAAACAATGAATAATCAATAACAAAATCATATTTCTGATTTTGAATTGGTTATAGATTAGTATTAATTTTGCAAAATATTTTCCAAATCTGGATATATGCAGAACTCCTCTTAAAGTACTACAAATTAGTTCTGGAGTTAGATATTTGCTTGTTTACTATGTTGTTCTGCCCTTTCACATGGGGAGTTACAATATTTCATTCTGAAAATCTCTGATAGATATGTAGCAGAAGTCTGTTGTTGCATCTGTACTGCCACACTCCAGGAGCTGCTTTGTAAAGCATTAGGATTTGATACCACAGCAGGAGGTTTAAAAATAAAATCTGTAAAGAATTTCTTGCCTTTTAAACTTCTCTGTTTATATAGGAGTTATAGCACGTTCCTCCTAATCTGAATTGCTTACTGCATGTCTGTAGCTTGTGAGGCAGCCTGACCTAAAAATGAAAGATCTCTAAATTGCAGAAGCAGCCAGACATTTTTGAACTATTCCAAGCGCGGGAGTTGCTGCAGAGATGGAAAAAGCACTGCCACACTCTAAGTTAAAGTCCTGGCCTTGTTTCATTTCCAAGTTGGCACTCTACCTGAGTACAAACTCTGAGACTTGAACAAAAATTGGCAGGTGCAGGGCTAAGCAAGAGTTAAGCCCTGAGAAAAATGAAAAATTCTTATCTGTAGCTTCTTGTCCAGCACACTGGCTGGGCTGCTGTCATGCTACCAA
The DNA here is from genome assembly GCA_013398055.1 of Ifrita kowaldi. Classification (NCBI taxonomy): domain Eukaryota; kingdom Metazoa; phylum Chordata; class Aves; order Passeriformes; family Cinclosomatidae; genus Ifrita; species Ifrita kowaldi. The sequence continues at coordinate 48,562 of VZRS01009192.1, forward strand.
GAGTAAATGATATATGAGCTTGTCTGTGGTATACTTGATAGTGCAGTGGATATGCTGAACTGGATTTTTAGTTACAAGTGACAGGTGTTTGTCATATTTTTGGATATACTGCTGAAAGAAAGCAATAGATACTTTAGCAAAAGATACTGCTGAAAGATAGAAATAGGTAACAAAGCTGCGGGAGAAGGGGATCCCAAAAGCCTATAATGGTTAAAAACACTACGTTTGAGATAAGAGCATTTTCTAGTATGTTTATCTTCCTCTATTTAAGGAATATAGTATATTCAAGGCGTTAGTAAAAAATTATAGTGGTACATGTTGCTCCTGTATGCAACACTTGAAAGTTCCTTTCCTCTAGTGCCTTGGAAAGGCTAAAGAAAAAAGAAGAGAGATTGATTCTATCCCATTTCTGAGGTCTCTTAAAGCAGTCCCTTTCCTATGGACCTCAGAAAGACTCAGGTAAAGAGGCTTTCATTAAGCTCTCCCTAGGGACTCCTACCATCAGCAAGATATTTTTTAAAGGAAATGTGCACATTAACTGTGTTTTTCCCAATCTCCTAAACTTCTCATTTAAGTATATAGAGGCATCATAACATGCTTCTAGATATCCATGGATATTTCATCATTTTATGCAATCACTTGTGTATGTCAAAACATGAGAGGATAATACAGCCTTTTCTTATTATATATTGCTCATATGAAAAACCAGCTTTTCTAGATCACATTCCATTTTGTCTCCTTTGGGTCCAGTTATATGTTTCCTTTTAAATGTTGGCTACTTTAACCACTAGCTTTTTAAATATCTTTTTTTTTTCTGATATATGGGATTGGGGAGTAACCAAGAGCAACACAAACTAATCTCAGTCTTTTCTCCAAAGATGAAACAAAACACATTAAAACTAGATTTAAATGGGAGGGTCATATTAAATAATAGAAAATAAATGAAGATTAATAGCTTAATGTTCTAGCTTTGCCTTCACATTGTAGGGTTTTTTTTCTTTTTTGTCTATCATGTTGTACAGTAATAACTCTGCCCCATTCTCTTGATAGTGAATTCTGATGTACCAACATATTATGCCATTTTCAGGTGGAACCTTCTGCTGCTTTCTGATATCCTCTTGGGCCATTTATGCAAAGAACTGTATTAAAAATTTTGTTATAGCATGAATAGATGAAAATATTCTGGGAAGTAAACTGAAGCACAAATTCTTTGTTATGGTGTTAAATTTACAGTCGGCAATCTTCTGCCTGTCCTGGTTCCACTGGTATCCCTGTTCCACCTTTAGTTTACTGTTCTTTCTTCTTCCCTACATTAACAAGTCCCTAAAAAAAAAAAAAAAAGACTTTTGCATAGGAATTTACAGCAATAGAACAAATACACTCATTTTATTTACATTCTTCAACAACGCTTCGCCAAAACTGCTTATCTCCTGTGTCCAATTTTGCTGAAGTAAGCTTAAGTGTTGGCTGCATTCCTTCCTTGATACCTTAGGTTCTACTCCCTCCTGTTCTGCTGTGTACTAGACAAATCATAAAACCAAAAGGACGATTTTGACCTTTGTATGCAATGCTCCTGGTTTTCCCTTGTGCTTATTTAACAGCTGTTGAAGTTTAGAGTTTGTTCTTCTCACAGAGTGAGCCTCTAGAAGGTAAAGATATTACATTGAATGGATACTAAAAAGACAGCTTCTTACTTGTGCTGTTCTTCTTCCTTCTTACTTGTTTGAGATTTGGCAATGTGTTTATGATAACACATAATTCTATGCAGTAGATAATGTTCCTAGATCTGTAGGAACATTTTTTGGAGAAAAACCTAATTCATGACTGTTTAACATCATCTGTTCTTTGAACTCTAACAGGTAACTAGTGGGGAAAGCGCTAAGAAGAAGAAAGAGCCAGGGGCATGGATAATGATAAAATGAATGTTCTCAGGCAAAACCTGGGTATTTCTAAGATCAGGATGTGCTATGACCTGATTTGTCTCTTCCCTTTATATGTCTTTCTAGGTTTCAGGACTGATTTGCTGCTGTTTAAGCATTTATTAAATGAATAACTTTGTTTCATGTGTATCATTTGCACAGGCCATTAGCTAGACAACACATTTAATTATATACTAATTCTGCTAAGATTTAAATAGGTCTAGTGAAGTATGTGTGTTTTCATACACATAATTTCACAATTTTGAGTGAACAAGACTGAAAAGATGGTTTCCCCTGAGAAACATGTCTGATTGTTGGAAAGAAATTCAAGAAACAGTGGTGGAAAGAACATACAAAGCTAGTTCACTTTTGTAAAGCTGTCTTATTTTGGTTGAAATTCCTCAGCACACTCTCAAAAAGTGATCCAGCTTGTTAAATTGTGGGACACCTTGCCTAGCAACAGGTACAAGTCCAAGGCCTCACACAAGTTTTGTGTTGTATCTTTTAGCCCATTATTTTAGTTATGCAAAATATCTGAAATTTTAGTAAACATTAATATTTAAGCAACTTGGTAGATATGTTTTCATCACTTAAGAATTAAAAAAAAAGAAAAATAAGCACTAGAATTCACTTCTCCTTCTTTACTTTGTCTCCATCTCTTAAGATAATTCAGATCAAATAATAACACAATTTTGGTCACTTATATTGTCCTAATAGACAAAGTGTAAAACAGATAGTATTCCTGTAGAAAAGGACATTCCACACAAAAATATTGACAAGTCCATGATCAAATTAATTAATATGGACTTCAAGGTAATATCTCTCAGATTCTGTATTTTTAAAATTAATTTTATAAAAGTGGACATTAATTCTCTTGTTCTATGACTATCTTAGTCTGATATATTTTAAGTAAAGCATTTTGTTTTGAAACACTTCCAAAGTTTTGGATTTTTCTGTTTGTGCCCCCCACCCACTCCCCACCCACTAAATGCTATGAAACCACATTTGAAAATCTGTAATAACTACCCCTGTTAACTTCCTGGAAAGCCCAAATTTTCGAGTAAGAAAACCTGTAAGTATGTGGTTCAAATATAATTTTAAATAAAGTTTTTACTTTAAATTTGAACCTTGTTCCACCTTGCTATGCAGTACAAAGTAAATATGCCTCAAAAAGTAAGGATATTATATACCTTTAACCTTTTCTTACATTCTTTCTTTCTTTTATATATTGCTGAGCATATAAGTTACTCTGAAATACCCTGGGCTGGTCTTTTATTCTTGTCAATAAATCTGCAGAATTTTCTGCAGTAGGTATTTTCAGGTGCAATTAAAAATTTGGTTTGTTCAGGGAGATTCAATATTGCTTTTCCAACTTAATGCTGTCATTACAATTACTGTCTGACACAGAGAAATAAATAACATTACTGAAGAAATTATAGTAATATATCTTGTTCTGAATGTCAATTAATATCCAGTTTGCCTCTTTCTCACACTGCTGGAAGTCACTACATTGAAGCCAATGGAATAAATGAGAGTGGAATCAGATTCAGTATGTTTAAATACACCAGTTTGCCCCTTAACATCCATCAGCATGAAGTTTCTATCTTAAATTGTGTCTTTTAATAAGGTTTTGAAAGATACATTATTTGTTTGCACGTAAAACTGCTTCTGCTTTACTTTTCCAGTTGCTGCTGAAGACTGGCAATGTTTTTCAACAGTCCGCATCTTCTCAAATTTTGAAAACTACTTAATCAGAATTTAAGGCAGATGAACAAATTCTATCTCAAAAAATTTTAAAGAATTCCTTGACTGCTTATTACTTCTGATGCCCCACATTTTCATTATTTTAAGTGAGTGAAATGTGTATTTCATATGGATATTATTTGAAAGACACTCCTGAGATGTGTTGTCATTACAAAAACTTCTATTGAAACACTTTTCGGGTTCTAATTTGACTACTTTTGGAGCAGCAATTAACTTTAAAAAACCTTGGCAAGCATGTAAATTTTTGTGTGAACCAAGAAGCATTTCTAATTCGTGTTTTCAAATGTACCAAACATTATATGGAAGGATAGGAGAGTTCTCTGCAAAATCAAATTACAGTATTAAAAAAGGAGGAGTTTATAAATGTCTCTAGTGAAGCTTTACCTCCTTTCTCCAGTATTTCCTCTAATCCTATTTGATCAACTTTCATTTGTCCAGTTGAAATTTTCTGATATTACATGACAAAAGTTAGAGTAACTCAAATTTAAGAGGTTTTACTTTATAAGACTATTGTTTTTTAAGAAATATAGCAACCAGTAGGCTTTCCCTAGCTCTTTGTTCACATAAAGTATAAGAATGAAAGAAGTTAATAAGATATTTTATCTATCTTCTTCTTGCAAATTCATGAAGAAAACAGAACAGTTAAAATGAATAAACACAAAACCTAACCAAACCAAACAACAAAAAACCCAGATACACAAAATATTTTAATACACTAAGAAAAATATTTTGTTTTGTTTTCTGTGTTTTGTACTCCCAAGAGCATTAATAGATCTCTTGAAAATAAGGTAGCACAGTCTCTGGAGTTTAGGGACGATTTTTAGCACTTTGAAATTACTGAAATATCACTCCCATAGATGGCCTTACACACTCAGCAGGTGAGTCACACCCTCCTGTGCTATAATCTATCATATAGATTAACCGTCATATGATATTCTTTACTACTATTCCTTATAGGAAGCGAGTTCGTGCACCATCCACTTCATCATCTTGCCAACACCAAAAGGAATCATGCTAGGCCTTCCCTCTTCTGGAAAGGCTTTGACTGTGAAGCCTCCCAAGCCCCTCCATGAGCCAGTAAGAACAAGTCTGCTGAAAAGCTCTCTTCATAGAAGAAAATGAGTAGTTTCTCTATAGGTTAGTAATTTCAATCATGTTATCTAAGGGTCTGACGAATCTGAGACCTGATTCACATCATCAAAATACCACAGAGACTGAAGCTGTCAGAGTAATGAGGTGGAAGGAGGAATTTCCTCCTTTTTGCAGCAGTAACCTGTTAAATTACAGCAGCTATGACATTTAACCTTACCTTAAAACTGCCTTGTGCTCTTTGCATGTCTTTCCTACCTCCCGTCAAAAGTGTCAGTGGAGGAAAAATGAGATCTCTGCTCACTTTCAGAAAAGAGCTTATTGCTCTGGTGTGTGCCTCCTTGGGGAAAAGCAGACTGGCAGCCAGACAGGGAGGTTGAAATCACCTGGAGCTCTGAAGCTTCCCTTGCCATCAAAACACCTGCTGCAACACTAGTCAAACTGTTAAGTCAATGAGGATCTTTAAGAACTATCTATACAGTTTACCTGATCTTGTTAAACAAATCCCAGATCTGATCAGTTTTATAAAAGTATTTCACTACATACTTGATAGTGAAGTAGTTTGTTCTTGGGTTTTGTTGTTTTGGTTTTTTGGGGTTTTTTTGTTTTTTAACAGGTTTTTCCATAAACTTCTTTGCTTGGTTTTTGTAATTCTGGATCTGTCAGTCCTTTGTGAGACACAGATCCCCATCCCTCCCGATTCTGTGATTCTGCACCTGGGACAGAGTATTGCCAGGCTCTACTATAAATTGATAGAGGAGTGGTTGGAGAGCAGCTCTGCAGGAAGGGATGTGAGGGCGCTGCTCAGCAGCAGGCTCTAAATGGGTCTGCAGTGGTCCTTCACAGGCCAGAGGGCAAAATGCATCGTAGGGTACATCAAACTCTGCATGACCAGGTGGGAAAAAGAGATCGTTATCCCACTGTACCCCATGCAGCCTCGCCTTGAGCACTGTGTGCAGTTTAGGACCCACAATTTGAGAAGGAATGAGAGTCCTTCCATTCATCTAGAGGATGCTGATGAAAGGGCTGGACAGAATGTCTTGTGAGGAGCAGCTGTGGACTTTGGTTTTGTCTGCTTTGCAACAAGGGAGTTTGAGGGGTGATAACAAAGATATTTAATGGGACTGGCCCTAAATTGAACCATATGAAACCTCACTAGTGACCAAATGCCAACATCATGTAGCACCATTCACCACTACAAACATACCAAGTGGAACTTAACCATATAGTAATCCATATCATTCTCTTAGTTGCTTTATTTAGTTTTTATCAGAGAAAAAAAAAAACGAACAAACCACAGGAATGAAAGACAAATTCTTACTTGAAATTGAAATTACCCGACCACATAAAAGCAACACTGACATATTATCCCATACTGATTTTGAGTGAATATTGGCAGACAAATACATTAATAGAAAGAGTTCAAATTCCATACTGAAAGTATCTCCATACATATGAAATGAGTGAGTGTAAAAGAAGAGAGGGATAGAAACCCCAAAAAAACCATGTGAGCAGAAATATTGAACACATGGCAACATTCACTATAGCACATTCCTTCATAATGATCTTGGTAGAGAAAACTGCCAGGGTGTATGGACAGAACCATAAAGAGCAAGCAATTAAGTTTTGAGACAATAAAGATCACTTACTGGACATGGTGCGTTTATTCAAAATAAAAGTACTGCAAACAGTATCTCTAATGGTATAAGAATGGCAGACTTCCAGATAATTTTGGAGAAATACTTAGTCTCTGTATGCAATAGCAGTCATGTAAGTACATGCAGATGAAACCTATTAATTATTTTCCTAGAAATTAATGTGAAAAAAATCTGTATTGATAAGGCAGTAGACAAACTCAGTGCCCAGGAAAAATTTAAAAAATGGTCAAAAACTTAATCCACAATTCCATGCAGGCAACTGATTTTTCTGCTGAACAAAACCTGCAGGTTATCTTTTCCAATCCAGTATTTTTATAAACAGATAAGGGCAAACTATTTACTTCTAATAGCTTGAAACTTCCCAGCCTTAGGGATACTTTAACTGAGGGAATGAATCTTTTCTTGTGAGTATCCCTCCTATCATATATGAGATTTGTACAAAAAGATATTAGTTAACACTAGATATTCTTTATATTGGTTTTGTTCTGTATCCAGAGATTCCTGTTGAGATTTCCTGCAGGTTCTCTACCTGCTCTGTGATGAGGATTTAGATTTTTCAGTCTTGTCAAATGGTGTAATAGAATTTCAAGAATGCACAGCCAATTCCCAGTCACAGATACAAGATCTGCAAGCAAACATACTTGGTTCAATGCCAGTACTGCATGTCAAAATTCTCATCTTCAAATGAAACCCATTTTACCCCAGTAAAACATACACGAGGGCTCATACAGAGGCTTTGAAAAGCCTTAAAAAGGATTTTAGTTTTCAGTTACGTAGACTTTTTTGCTGTTTGTTTGTTTGTTTTTAATTTAGATTTAATTATGTGCAATATAAAAGACTACTTCATTGTGAAGTGAAAATCTGCTTGGCAAAGAAATAGAAAAGCATAATTTCCGAAATTTACTGGTACATCATGCCAAATTGAAGTCACCTATCGACCTGAAATTTTATTCTTAGTCATTGAACTATTAATCCAAAAAAATTGTTTCACCTTTTAGATAACATATTATAAATCTACCATAGAGGATTTTTGTGTTCAGTACTATGACTCTGACTTTATTTTAAAGTGTATTATTTTCAGTATCTACAATGAAAGATGTATCTTTTATAAACTTAGTTTGTGTCCTTTGCCCCTTACTTCAACTAAGACTCCATTGTTATTCAAAAAGGAAACAAACAAAAAAGGGTGACCAAAATGGACCTGCTTCTAGTGTTAGATGGCAAGGATTTTTTGTGTGTATGTTTGTGATAGATATATAGATATGGTGATAATGAATAATATCTTGTGACTTTGAAATGTAAATGGAACATTTTAATTTCTTTTGAAACTTAGTTTCAAGATCCGTAACATTCTTACATATACAATTACACAAAACTCTATTTTCTATGATCTTTGCATATAAACATTAAAGAACCTCTCTGAAACATAAGATGCTCTACTTAGCAATTAAAATACTGGTTAGCCATGTTCTGATTAGTATTCTTAGGCTGAGACATAACTGTTTTATATAATAGACTGTTAAAAGACTATTTCTTTACTTTTCAGAGACTTCTAGTAGGATTTACAAAAAAGTTTAAACAAGACTATTTTGTAAAAACACAAATTATACTTGTTTGCCTGAATAATGATTTTTCTGAAAAGTGGAAATATATTTCAATGTACACTTTTGGGAGTCAAGAATATGATCCAGATATAATTTTCTGGATAACAATGCTTACTTTTTCTCCAGAAGCCATCTTTTACAAAGGACAGGATGAAATAATTTCTCACATATAGAAGTATCTATACCTTTTGGTGCAAAATTACTAAAATTCTAACTGTCTGTTTCATGTAATACTTGGCTGTTTTCCTTTCTCCTCCATCTACCCCCGTTTCTTCATTCAACCACCAACATTATGTCTAAGATTGGGTTAGGCAGCCTTCTACCTCTCAAGATTTTCTCCTGACATTGCTTCTCTTATCAATATGGCAGAAAGGAATGTGCAGATGGCTACATGGTTAACTAAACACGAAAATATCAAAGAATGAGTGTCTTTCTGAAATATTTTCCCTTCTCATTTAAGCCATCTAATTGGAGAAACTCGTGGGATAACAGCTTTGAAAATAGGCTGCTTTATTAGCATTCTGTCTGTTCTTCACTCTTGTCCTTTCACTATGGCAGGTGTTTAAAGGGACACTGACTGAAAGCCCTGGTACCTTTGTAAGGGTTTCTCCTTCTGAGTGTAAGGATTAGTTGACAGAAGCAGCTTCAGTTTTTAATGTAGTACAGTGCAACCTGGAGCAACTTCATTTTAGTAGCATGGAGGTTAGTTTGTACACTTTCCAAAAACTGAGTAGATTATGGTTAGTATTCACATGGAGTCCCACATACCAGCTCAAATTTCTCCCTGTTACCAAAACAGGTTAAAGTACCTGTGTTTCGCATGGCAATCTCACTGTAAACATATATTGCACCTCCTTGATGATGCAATGTTGTTATTGGGCCCTTGCTGTCCAGGTGAATCCTTAGAACATGAGTGGTGAGGCAATGTAGATGTGACTGGCATCTTGCTTAGTGTTTGCTGTATGGAGACAGGGACTAGTATCCTGGTCACTCCTGCTGGATATGCTGTACAGATTTCTACAAAATTGACTGGCATATCTTTATTGAGAAAAATTAATTTTAAGTTTTTTGCCTAGAAAACACTCTGTTCATACCACAATCTTGCACAAATATTTCATGTCCAACAGAAGTTTGATTCCTGAAATACCAGGTTCAGTCATGGTTTTAATGAAGACCAGTGCTGCTTAAAACCCAAGCTGTGTGTTTCGATAGCACATAAATTTATCAGCTGAGACATGTAATGTTCCCAGACTGTTGACATGTAGAGTGAGTGTTTTAATGAAATGAGTTTGTACAATATGGAGAGAATGTGCACACAGTACTGCTTAATTAATTAGCAGAGAAGACAACAAAAATCTCCTCTTTCTTTAGATACTTGATTCAATTTCTCCACACACTGCTGTTGAAGCAGATGATAGATATTTAATACTAAATAGCTGCCCTGGTTTGTATGCTGAAATATTACCTCATTACTTAAAGAATGTGCTTATAGAACTGATATATTGCATTACTTTGTCATATTGTGTCAAGTTGAATTGACTTATAATGTAAACTATGTAACATGATACGACATCCTGTAATTTGCCATAATTTGATATAACATAATTTAGCAGGTCAGAAATGTAAAACAAACAAAAATTTGTCCATGAGGAAATCCATGCTGCTCATTTAGGCAAATGTGAAAAGTGTTTTTGCCAGAAAATAAAATAGAAACATATTTCACATGATGGGTACTTGCCTAGGAACATTCCCTATACAACAGAGTAGAATTGTTTTACCAAAAGAAATCTTGGAGATGATCATTACTTAGTTTTATTCAGCGTAGGTCTAAGTAATGTCTTGAACAGTTGCCATTTTCCTCAAAAGCCATCAGAATACAATACACTAACCTAGGATCTGACTTTCTAGTAATATTTTAGGACAGTGAATGAATGACAACTTCTCCAGTCATTAGCATTGACATGTTAATGATCATGTTGAAGCAGAAAAAATATTTTTGCATGTAGGAGTTGATGGACTCATAGCTTTGTATCTGATCATTGAATCAAGAGATTTGTGTTAACATGAAATCCATGTCAACCAGAACTGACAGTGTCAGGCAGGTGTCACCTGTAGCATCAAAGAGTGATTGACAGAAAATTCATTACTTGATTAGAGGCTTAATTGTTTTGCTTACTCAAGGCATCTCCTTCTTATCAGCTTCAAGCTCTAACCAGGGCATAAAGCTCTGGGGCTACAGAGAAAGAGCAAAAACAAGGTGAATAACACGGAAAAAAAGACAAAGCTATTCCATTTGTCATGCAGCAATTTATATTTCTTAGACTGTCCATATAAATGGGAGAAAAACAATGCTTGAAATAAAGCAGAAGACAATCTTTGGCAAAATTACTTTACTAAGCTACAGCTATGTGAAATAATCTACAATTGAAATTCATGCTGAGCTTTGAGATGCAGCAATCTTCCAGCCTTCTACAACACAAATCTTTATAATGGCCAATCAAAGAGTAATATATGAAAAATTCTAAATATTACCAATCCATGGCAAGACTATGCTTTTAAAGCTGTATTGTAAAATTTATTGTTTATTTAAGATGTAAAAATGAAAAAAAATCTAACTTTATTTTATAAATATTTTGTATTATACATTGCTAAAATGTACCAACAGTCTTGATACCCACTGCTTTAGCTAAATATCACTGTGTATTGTATGGGAGATTTTCTGGAAGAAGCAAAATGTTTCAGAAACTTTTTTTCAAATATCAAAAATATTTTGCTTCTTTTATCTGTTCGGTTAAATAGTTTCTGATAATTCAATGACTTAAGGAAAAAGATAAAGTAAGCAAAATGTCTTATCTTTTTCTTTATCATCCCACAGACTTTTTTGGAATGGGCTAAAGTGACACTGGGGAAGAACTAGCAGAACCAGTTCTCTTCCCAAGAATATCTGTATCCAGGAAGCTAATAATTTTGAAACTCCATGCTTGTCATTATATTTTGTATAAAACTGAATCAGTCACATAATGTCTCACAAGAGCACCTTCTAACTAATGACATGAGGCAGTACATGGAGGAAACGGGCACCTTTGTTAATTACTGTATCTTCTTCCAGACCCTTTTGAAGAACTGGTGGCACAGTCACTTTGCTTTAGCCATATAACATCCCTGCTCTGACTGGGGAGGTTAAGTCAAATGTCTTTTGTATATCCTTCCTCCCTAAATTAATCTATAATCCTATGAGTCTATGTAATAAAATTGTTTGAGCATGCACAGAGTTTTAAAAGAGTATAAGCACAAAGAAGCAGAACTGCAGAACTGCAGAATGGCTGAGGTTGGCAAGGATCTCTGTAGATCATCTGCTCCAATCCACATGCCCAAAGCACAGCCAGCTAGTGCAGGTTAAGCAGGTCTGTGTCCAACTGGGCTTTGGTCATCTCTAGGGATGGGGATGCCACAAAATAAATGGCAAATCTTCTGTGTTTGATCACCCTTATAGTGAAAATATCTTTATTATCTTTTAGAGGAATTTCTTGTATTTCAGTTTGCGCCCATTGCCTCTTGTCCAGTCACTAAATAACACTGAGAATAGCCTGGCTCTACTTGCTGAGCAGCTCTCTTGAATATGGATAAGATGACCTCTCTTTTCCAAGCTTAACAGACCTCAGACTCTCTTTATATGAAAGATTCTTCAAGGCCTTAATTATCTTAGTTATCTTTGTGGTATGTTGATGAACATGCTCCAGTAGGCCCATGTCTCTCCTGAACTGGGGAAAGCAGAAGAAGATGCTCCAGGTGTGTCTCATCACAGCTGTGGAGGGGAAAAGGGTCACCTAACCTGGTGGCAGTACTCTGCATAATGCATTCCAGGGTGCTCTTGGACTTCTTTGCTGCAAGGCCACAATGGTATTTCATGGTCAGCTTGTTCACCAGTACCTCCAGGACCTTCTCTGCAAAGCTGATTCTTAACCAGTTCACCACCAGTGTGCATTAGTGCCTTATGTTGTTCTTCCCCGGTCACAGGACGTTGGCATTTTTCTTTGTGGAACTTCATGAAGTTCTGATGTACGCATTTCTCCAGACTTTGAGGTCCCTCTGTAAGGGACTGCACCCATCTCATGCATTCTTGATACTCAGAACAGTTTTTAAAAATCACTCCTGTTATTAATGAAGAACTAAAAAATCTTTGTCTCTATTATTGGCCAGTAACGACTGAAGGCATATATAACCAGCAAAGACAAAAGTGATCAAGGCATAGGATACCTCCGCCCTTCCCATGTTCTTTGTCACCAGTTCTCCTTCGCTAATCAGCAGAGATGATGGTGGGCCTTCATCTTCCTTTTGCTGATGATACATTGGAGGAGTCCTTCCTCTTTCCCTGCATGTACCTCAGCAGGTTCACAAGTCCCAGCAGACTTTTCCTTTCCTTACATTATCCCTTGCATTTTAGGATAAGTGTCTTTATATTCCTTCTGGTGACCAGGCCCTGGTTTCTCTTCTTGTATGCTTTCCATTTATGTTTAAATTTTGTTAGGTTCTCTTGGTTCACCTGTAAAGGCCTTCTGTCACCTTTTCTTAACTGCCATTTTTGGCTTGATATATTTTTGGAGTCTGGAGGAGCAGATCTTTGAGAATTACTGACTGTGTTACTTAGACTCATTCTCTGTGTTAGCTGTTAGATAATAGACAGCTTTCTCAAAATTTTTTTCAGAACAGTGATAGTTTGCCTTGACTTAGAATATGCTTAGAATAATATTAAAGTGTCACTAAGTAGAGAAGGGGACTATTTGAAAAGATGTTGACTTTCTGGCAAGAGATGATGAATTATAATCAGCTCACATCACATGCAGAATGGTTACTTTTTAGCTAAATAAAAAGCTTTCTCTAAGGGCTTCCTCTGTCAATGTTAGGCATGTCCTAAAAGTAATATCTTATTCTGGTAAATAGCAGATAAATTGTGTGTAACAGAATCAGAACTGTAAAAGATCCCCGATAAATTTTCTGACAATAGAACCTATGATTGTTCAATTTTAAGAGTGAGAAGTTACCTTTTTCTAGAAGCATCTTCATATTTAATACTCTATTTAAGAAGAAAAAAAAAAGAACGACAACAGAATAAAACATTTTTCAAACACGGATCATTTTATTATCTTATCACAAGTGTTTACATATACATATAGTATATATTATGTGTAGTATACAATATTTATGTAGAATTGTCAGTCTTTATTACCACTTCCCTTTTCAACAAAATAATTTTTACATAGCCTAGCACGTCAATATTCCATCTTCTTTGTAGTTACGTTTAACTAAATTCCCACCAAAATGTCCAGTGTTTTCATAGCGAGTATGAAAACAAGTGATAAATTAGGTGCCAGTGCAAAGAGAACTGCTGCGGACTTTGGCAGAGTTTTGTTCTTTTTAATGCCCACCTGACTTGTTGCTAGGTGCTCAGATACAGAGACACAGACAGCCTTACTGAGATATTCAGGCACCCTGGGCCAGAGGAGAGTCAGAATCTTCTTCGTGCTAAAAATGTGCACATGTACAGTGAGGTTTTTCCTCAGACATTCCCAAACAGCAAGGGACATGTCAATGAGCGTCTTTCTCCATGGCAGCAACTGACAAAGCCTACAGTTGGGGGTTTATGTGCTGATTACCCACCTTTAGCAATTAGTTCTTAGGGAGACCACATTTGAGACAAATTCCAGCAGTCACAGTTTTACTAGAGAGCAAATTTCCAAGTTGCTTGTTTAAATTCATTAATATACTTATGTATCAGCTCATAATGCTGGGGTGGAAAATTTTCACACTTAACAGAACAGACCCTACGTTGTTCAGGCTTTTTTTATCCTTAACGTGATAAAATACTTCTGTGTAGTATTTCAACTTTTATTGAGGGAAAAAAAATGGTTTCCATTTAAAATTATGTCCATGGTGGAGAAGCTTTTAAACTCTTTATTCGAAAAGTACCAGATGAGTACATTTTTTCAGTCTTACTGTACTGCTATGCTGCTAATGTCTATATAAATTAGAAGATATTTTCTTCCCAGAATGACTTCTATTAATTTGGATACAGCTCAAAAATCTTCTGATTTTAAATTCTTATCAGCTCCTCGTTTCACAATAGGTTTTTTTTAAATTATCATTACTGAACTTTTTGAGAAAATGAGAATCCAATATTAATACTATGGCTAAATTGATGTTATTTGCACATTTGTCCTAGTTACTTCAACAATATGAATTTCATTATTTTAAGTAATTTCTGAGATTTTAAGGGACAGTATAGCAGTAGACCTATTGGTTTGGGTGATGGATAACTTTTTAGACTCTTTCAGAGCTTTTAAGTGGTAACATGATTCATAAATTCAGTTTTCATTAATTAACTGCATGTTATGGTATGAGAAAGAGTCAACGATGAATCAAGGCCTGATCAAGGTAAAAGAAAAATGGTAGCATTCCTTCAGCCTATAATAATTCCATCAGTATTACACAGATCTGTTGCATTTTTATGGTTCAGTTAAGCCCACAGCCAAGTCTACAACATGGAATACTACATAAGGTCTCTGTTCTTAGCAGAATGACAATGATCACTTAAGGTTTGAAGCATTTTGAATTATTTCTGCTCATCCAATATCCCAAAATGTAAATACTTAATTAGAAAAAGCAAAATGGCATGTAATCTATTATTCTCTTATGCTAACAGAGGGTCTAACTGCCTAGCTTGCTCATTCAGTTTCTTGTTACGTGTGTTTTTGGTTAAAAGGGTGTACCAAGTAGCAGATAGGAAGGTTCCCTGGCTGTGTTATTGTCACTGATTCCACTTTAAACAGGAACAATTTTTCATAGAGGGGTAAGTTCTCCTTCCCTGAGAATTCACAACACTTAGCTCTGGACTATTATGCGAAACAGAGAGATGTGTAAAATCCAAGAAGAAGAAAGTCTGCAAAATCAAAATGGGTGGGAGATTGCTGAAAGAAGCAGAGTAGTTTTTCAGCTAGTAAGTCACAGGCACAAGAAACTTTACTTGGACTTGCAGGAAGGACATGGAAAGTTTTTTCTCTGTAGATCAAGGAAAGTTGCTGAAATTGAATGAAAGAATCAAGAGGATGACATTTCCTCCAACAAACCATGGGAATGGGTGGAATTGCTTATCAGATATTTTATTTAATTTATTTTCTTCAATATCTTATTTTCTGTGCTTTGATAAAACCTAATTTACAAACCTTTTGCTACTTGTTGTCAAACTTACATGAAGAAAAAAGAGGTAGTAGGATGAAAATACTCATCTCAAGCTTGTGACTGACTCATAACCACCTCACAAATGTATGCAAGTTTGTCATTTATAGACTATTTGTCCAGTGCTTCTCAGGAAAGATGAAACTGGGAATGCCTCTTTACATGGAATTTTAAACAGTGCGTGAATGGGAAACATTCTACTGTTCTGTAAAGCTGTCTGAAAAATGAAGTAACTGTTTGCTTCTGCACTTGCATAAAACAAATATCTTGGTTATGGGAAGAAGACTTGTTCAATTGCCTTTCTGTTGATGTGTCTGTAATCCAAACCATACAAAGGATGTTCAAACCCTTGTTTATTAGGAACTTCCCTTATTATTTCCAGGATTCACACAGTAGTTTGAGAGTAAATTGACTCTGGTTCAAAGTAAATAAAAATCCCATGTTTGTTCTAAATTTAGTTTCACACCTAAAACTCATGAGTTTTTAAAGATGATTTTGTGTTGCTAAATACATTTAAAAGGTAATATAGATGGATTTGGGAATGTTAAAATGATTGTGTGGCAAGTGTGTACACATGCTTCAACAAACAGCAGTGCCAAAACCTCTGTCAGTGAAAGAAAATGAGGGCTTTTCGGGACCAAAATGGTACCAAATCTGTATATTTTTTTTTCTTCAAAAGAGTAATATTATCCTTTATTTCTTCCAAACTAAAACTACCAGGAGGAGTGCATGTTTATACTGGGCTTATATGATCCATTTATAAGAATTGAAAGGGTCAAAGAGATCACTCATGGCCTTTTGCATGGTAGAGTGTGATTTCTTCTTTAATATTTTGATTTTTAACTGTTAATGCACAGGTTCTCAATGCAGGAAAGTACCTATTTAAAGAGGGTGATTCAGATCCTGGATCATGGGTGTAGGATTTCAGCAATTTAAATATCAGACTCGAAAATATAGCAAAACTCCCCCCAGAATTAGCGTGGTCAAGATTCAGCGAAGACAGATTATTTCAAAGACTCAAGTATGACAAATGCAGTAAGTTGTTTGGTGTAACTTTGTAACCACTACTAGTATAAGAGATAAAATTTAAATCTGCAGAACTATTTTAATTTCAAAATATTTTGCTGTTAAGGTAAGAATAAGTTTTTATAGGTAATCTCTAAAGTGATAACTTCAACAAAGAGGTGTTGCTCAAAAAGAAGGTGTTAGTTTCCAGAAAGAACTATAGTTCTTCAGTGTGGCTTTTTAAAGTGTGATTTCTTATCTGAAATCACTTCCTATCAAGATTAGATGCCAGTACAGGACTGAATCCTTCTAAAAGGTTTTAAACAATTTGTGGTTCACATGGATGCAGATAGTAAATGCTTCTGATATACTTTGATCTTGAGAAATATTATTATGACTTCAGAGAACAATGATGAATTGGTGTGTTTTCAGACTTTTTGAGACTAACCGAGCTGACAATTAGGTAAAAGTTTTTGCCCTGTACAAGAAGATACAGTTTAGATTTATGTCTCTTTAATCTCTTGTTTGAATGATGAGGAGTTTGCATCTAGATTAAGGTCTTGGATCTAAAGTAGTCTTTCTTTCTGTTTTGCTCTTGACACTAAAAATGGAGGAAATTAATATAAAGAATAATTTTAACAGGAAGTAATTAAAAGACTTTTTAATATTAATTTTCTCAGTATTCATTTTCTCAGTAAATGGCTCAATTATGTGTTTTAAGATTTTTAAAATTTTATATTGTTTTATTAATATCTCTTACTTTCATTGTTGTAACTAATTTAAACAGGAGATTTTGCAAATTTCTATGAGATATGCTTGTGTTGAGCTCTCTCTTAAACAGATATATCTGTTTGTTTCGCTGTAACATTTTTCCAGTGTTATTGCTTCATAAAAATGATATCACTTCTTGTTTGCTAAGTAAATTATTTTTTCATTGAGGTATATATTATTTAATAATTTTCACAACATGTAATTGCTTAATTCCCTTTGTGAATACAATGTAATATGATGTAGAACTGCTGAAATAAACATCTGAAAAAACCCGAGCCTTTCCCTTTCTTCTCACTAGACCTGTTCTCACGTTAAATTGTGGATTTTGCACTGTTACTCTGTGATGTTATCTATTTCTAATATTCTCTGGCAGTAGAAAAGTGCTGAAAAGGAAATTTAAGTTTCAAGCTTTGAAGTATCTGGAATATGCTAACATGAACTCTCCAACTAAAAGTGCTGAAGAGAATCCTCCAAACCTAGAATTTCATAGTTTCCCTGGCACTTAAAAAGATTCTTCTGAATATTGGTTCTGTCAGGGGAAATTCGGAAGTGTGAGTTTAATTTTAAAAACAGCAAACATAACTCCCCCAGGTTTTCGGTAACTAAAGTTCAGGGTGCTTTTCTGGTTTTTTATAACTGCAAATCAGTGAAGTTATTGTATATTATGTTAGAATTCACTGTAGATTTTTTTTTTTCCATTGGATGCCATGCTTGTTAATATTTCTTGTACAAAAGAAAATTGTGTTCTCTCATAGAATATCAAGGTGGATACCTATTCAAGAGAAAGATTATCAGACAGAGGTGTATTTTATTTCTAGAACAGCATAACAAAGAGGTCTTCTTTATCATATTCCATTGTCTGGCTTTTTTGGTATGCCGGTTTGGCCAAAATCTAGCAATATATCCTCTGAGAGAAAACCAGGTTACAACCACCCTTCCCCCCACCAGGTTCGGGAAAGAAGGAAATTTTCCTCAAAGGCAAGTGAAAGAGCTAAAAACTGTTTATTTAACAAACACACCAGAAAAGGACAATAATGCTAAATAATGCAATCTCTCGCTGTAGAGAGAGAAACCTGGGAAGATTTCAGAGTCCTTCTGTAGGTGTGATCTCTCTCCTCCTCGGAGCTGGGTGAGGGCTCACCCCCTTGGGCCTCGGGGAAAATTCTCCCGATATGTTCTGATGTTGTTGAGACAGTCCAGAAGAGAAGAAAGGAAAAAAACCCCAAAGTCCCAGGAAACAAAGTTCAGCTTTCCATCTCATGCCGGAGAGAAGGGAAAGAAAAAAACTGGCTGAAGAAGCAAGCCGGATGCTCCCCCCGTGCTACCGCAGCCAGAGCATGCAGAGGAGTGAATCTCCGTGTCCTTGAGACACTGCTTTGAAAAGTTTGCTTGGTCCCTTTTTTTCTTCCCTCTCAAGCTCAGCTTAAAGGCACAGAAAAGGCACAAAATCAATTGTTTGGCATAAAGCCATGATAGGGGATATACATGATGGAGTCACCCCAAGACATTTTGTTAAAAAAAATCAAATTTGTAACTGCATTTGACGTAAAATACTGATTTCCTTTAATTTCTTCATTCATTTGTTTATTAATTTCTTTTGGTAAGATAAAAAATAATATCCAAACTTGGTTTATCTTGAGTCCCAAAATTTGCTTGCTTTTGTTTACACCTATGATATGCAGTCTTCAAATAAAAAACAGTGGTAAAGACATTTTATTTTCCTTTTTTAGGTGAATTTTACACAATCTCATTTAAGACATCTTAAATGTTCTGAATTGTCTCTTCGCATGCTTCTGCTTTTTTCTACTTTTTCTCTTCACCTCCAAGTTCCACCACACCTAGATGAATTATACAAGGATTTAGGCTCCAGTCTCTAGCCTTCTGACTCATCAGTTTGGCCCTTAATACACCCCAAAGCCACTGCTGGTTAGCACATGCACAGGCACCCAAGGTGACTGGGGTCTGCACTCAGTGCCTTGGCAAAGGTTGAACATCCTATCTGAACTGAAGCTTGGCTTTCCTTACCACTGAAATATGTGGAGTGATACAAAATTATGTCTTATCCTGCCACAGAGCTCAGGCTAAAAAGAAGGATATGGCCAGATTTGAGACTTGTAAAGTGCTTCCATTTCCCGCATGAGTTAACCATACATGTTTGAAACTAGTACACTGCTAAAGAAATACAGTAAATAATGCTTTCCTAGTTCCTTTTCTGCTGCATTTAACTTCTGAAGAAATAGCTATCATTGATTGCTCTTCTTGGAATACTGCATAAAAGGAATGCATGAAGCAGAGTATTAATTTGCGTCAGATATTAGTATCTATCATTAGAAATTCAATAGAACTATCAGTATTTGCAAGAGACGTAGGGTGTTTCTGCTATAGTTTGCTGCTTTCCTATGCCTGAATACAATTCATGCAGGAAATGATTCCATAGGTTGCATATCCACCAGTTCTCCCTAGCAATAGGTGATCCTTCATTTTTTAAGGAAATGTGAGCTTTTCCAAAAAGGAATAGCTAAGAGCAAATGAGATTCTGGCAATAATTTTATGTGTATTTTTTGAAAATATGAAACAGTTGCTGTATAATATTTTATCACTACTTCATTAGTAAAAAATAAAGCAATTGGTATTGATACCATAATTAAAAATTTTGCAGGCACCAGAGACAATTTTGAACAATTTAATATTTGCAATCAGAACTGGAGAAGTAACCAAGATAGGTACAGTACCTATGAGGGATGTTTCCTGTTATCTATGTTAAACCTTGTTTGTACAGAAATGGCAGTATTAGATGTAAGTAAAAAAACCTGGATACTTCAGAAGAGATAAACAAGGAGAGGAACACGAATGAGAGAAATATTTGAGCCACAGATTTTATTTTTTCAAATATTCCTAAATCAGTAATACTATTAAAATTAATTTTTCTACGATTATTATAATGCTGACTAGTTAACTTGTGTCAGAAAATATAATTAGGAAGTCAAAATTGCTTTTATTGTAGGAGAAAATATTTACTTCTAGCAAGTGACTTAGAACTAGATTTTCAACTCTTCAGAAAAAAATAATCATGATAAATTTATATTCTTTACGGTGAGATACAGGAACAAGTTACCCAGGGAAGTCTTGGATGCCATCTCCCTGGAAGTGCTCAAGGCCAGGATGTATGTGGCTGTGAGTGGTCTGGTCTAGTGAAAGGTTTCCCTGCCCACAGTAGGGGAGTGAGAATTACGTGATTTTTAAGGTCTCTCCCAACTCAAAACTTTCCATGTTTCTACAATTCCTTGAAAATTGATTTTCAAAAAATGCTGCTATTTTTTCGTTTGGTTATTACTAAGGATTTATGTGATGGGTAGGGTTCACAGCAGGCATGTTCAATTTGTGTAATTTGGTGGGCTTCTGAAGGCATTTATCAAAATCACGCCACACCTCACACCTACTCTATCTTGCCTCCTTTATATTTCTACCTGCCCATTGTAATACTGCCAAATTCCCTACTTATCATTGTGTTATTTTTGGCTTTGATAGGATAGTGACGCTGAACGCTACTTAAGAGACCAAAAGTAATTTTATTTACTAAGTGAGAAGTACTGAGGTTCTTGCTATCTAAAAATTACTCTCTGTCCATATGTCTTAGTTTTTATGCCTCTCTCTCCTTCTTCTGATAGATCCTTCTTTGAAAATTTGAATTTGAGTGGCAATTCATGAGCCTGATGGAAGGATGATCACAGTGCTGTACCCTTTAGGACAGTAACCCTATAAATATATTAAATGATACTTTTTGATCTAGGAATAGATTCAGACTTACCATTTAGGATCTAAACAGTTACTGTAGTATTCAAAATGCAGACACCCAGAACCAACTCATGTTTCCCTACATGGTCAGTATAGTAAAGAGCAATGTGTGACTGTAAGCAAAGACACGCTGTGACAGAGGAAGACAAGAGAAACCAATTTTGTTAGAAGTGGGCATGTGGACAGCTATGTAGGGACTAAAAGTGAAACATTGTAGAAAATCTCAGTGTAAGACTTTGAAGAATGGAGAGGTGGTTTTTATTTTAAAGCAAAACTGATTTAATTTCTGTACATTTTCACAGCCAAATGCACAAACTCACAAGGACCAAAATATGTGTGTCTGTGCAGCAGGTGGCCTGGTAAATTTTTTAACTGCTATAGAATGCCAAAAAACTATGAAAACTGGTAATAGAAAGGTTAAAAAAAGTCCATTTTTGAAGAATAAGAGGGGAGAAAGTTGATCATATTCAACTTGATAAGCAGTTGATACTTTTATGCTTAAACTCAAACATCATCAGTATTTCTCTTAAAAAGGAAAAAAACACGAAGAAACTATGAGATGAGCATAATTATAATCCTCAAAGAATCCAGACCCAGCTCTATTGCGAGATAAATAATTTTTTCAAGGAAAATAAGAAATCTGCCCTCATTAGCTTGTTCAATGTTATGTGTATACAGCAGTAAAGTGTATCATTTAAGTAAAAATCTGTTCCTGGCAAATTGACAAAGTAATTTAGAAGCTGTCTTTGTAATTATCTCAGCCATGGTAAGCAGAAATTACGCCATGTAGTAGTTAGGGGATATGAATGCAGTATTAGTTCTTTAAAAATCCATATTAATAATGAGTATTATCAATTTCAATGAACGTCTACAAAAATTTGAAAATATTAGATTATCTGTCTCAAAGGATTCAGCCAAAGCTTCCAGATGATCATCTGCTTTGAGAATCTGAAATTACCAGATCAGGGATCTTGTAAATAGGAGGGGGAAAAAACTCTCTTTAGGGCAGAGCTCACAATGCTGGTGAAAAAGACACCTTGGAGATCCACTGTTTCCTCACCACGGGAGTTTTCCAGTGCTTTGCCTCAGATGATAGTCAGTTTTTAGAGTTAATCTTATTTGAATGAGGTATGGTCTCCTTGCTGTGATCCATCACAACATGTCTTTGACATGGGCTGGGCATGATCAAGGCTACTGCTTGCAATTGTAAGATACAACGTGATACTGCTCAAATTATTGGTTCAATGAAATAAGCAAAATGCATTTTTTTAAACAGGTAGATACCAGGTTGCAGCTGTGGAGATGGTCCTTTACTGTATTTGGTAGGTGTGATTTGTGGTAAATGTTTGATAGACTCTGTACTACAACAGAATGGAAGCAGCTGTCGTGCGGACAGTAGGATTTTCTCTCTGTATGCTGCTAGCAGACTCTACCAGGAGGTCCTGCTGTAAAGACGGACATGCTTTATAATGTATAACGCTGCATGGTAGCAACTGCCCTGTACCACTTAAGGAAAATCCTTATTAAACAGACCTTCAGTAAAAAGAGCCTCAGAGAAAAATGCTTCATGTCTATGACTGAGCACAGAACTGGGACTTCATCTCACATTACGCAATGTATTTCTTCTATATAAAAATGTCTAAGAGGTAATTTACTATATGATAACATGCATGAAATGTGAATATGCTCATGCTTAGCTTGTGTTGTTGTTTGTCTTTTAAATAAGCATAGTGATCAGATAGTGTATAGAAAATTACTTTATTATTCATCTATCTAACTGATCAGCTGTCCTTTAGATTTTCACATTTATAAACATCAGCCTCTGAAATGAGTATACTTGGTAAGTTTTAGCTTTTCTCCAATTAATGAAAAATTATTCTCCTCAACAGAATGTCTTCTATGTTCTCTGTTTTCTCCTTTCTGTTCTTCCTTCACCTTTTTTCTATCAGTTCTTAGTTTTCAATTGACTTGTAAAAGTAAAGAATATTTTTTAAAAATTGTCTTTTACTGCTTCTGTTCAGTATTTATAATAGAGGGAAAGATAAAATTTTTAACAGTCACAACATCTTTGAAAACTAGATTCCAGAAGGCTAATCTTACCTTTTTCTGTAACTAGTGATATGAAAGATACTTCTGCTTGTAATTGTCCTGAAGGCAGTGAATGCCTTTTCCGTTGAGTAGAGAAGGTGTCTGCTAAGATCTTTAAAGTATCTGACTGAGTGCCTGGAGTTACATGATGTGCACTCATCCTTCATCGGGATCACAGATCAACCAGTATTCAAAAGTTAAAACATCCTTTGCATATTTTCCAGGTAAGGCTCTCTGGAATAATTTCCTTTGAGGCGTTCAGAGGAATGTGGCCTCAAACCACCACTCTCAGGAGTATGTTTGGAGAAGACACCTGCATCCTGCTTGACTCTCCCCACCTTAATTCAATCTTTCTCAGCAATCTCAATCTCTTCTTGATAGCATTAAGTCACAAACTTGGACACACAACATCTTCATTCCATGCAGACCTCATGAAGTTTAATAAGGCCAAGTGCAAGGTTCCGCACCTCAGTCAGGGCAGTTCCCAATTTCTATAAAGTCTGGGGGATGAATTGATTGAGAACAGCCCTGCAGATAAGGATTGGTGGATACAAATGGATGAATAAGTGGATGTGAGCCAGCACTGTGCTCTTGCAGCCCTTCTAAAGAAGTGTGGCCTGCAGGTCGAGGGAGTTTATTCTCCTCTGCTCATGTGAGACCCCACCTGGAATCCTGCATCCAGCTCTGGGTTCCCCAGTACAAGAAAGATATGGACAGATTAAAGGGAATGCAGATGAGTTCTATGAAAATGGTCAGAGGGATGGAACACCATTGCTATGGAGAAAAGCTGAGAGAGTTGGGGTTGCTTAGTCTGCACAAGAAAAGGTTCTGGGCAGACCTTATTGTGGCCTTCCAATATATAAAGATGTGTCGCTGTTTTCCCCACGGACGAGTCGAGAAACGGCACAAAGTCCAGGCTCAGGGATAAATGGAAGCCGAAGCTCTTATTATTAATCTATCAGAAAGCTTTTATATGTTAGTTCGCAAATGTGTGTTAAATGGCATAAGGCAATTAGTTCTTTGGCTAAGCACCCCTTGAGGGGATTGGTCAAGTTCTAAGACATCCACTTCTAAATATTTTTGTAGTTAGAACCAAAACAATTCTGCAAAACAACTTCAGGTGTGAGATAGAGAGTTAGTTTACAAGAACCCGTAGCAGTGTTTTTCACAGCTTCTGTGAGAAATGCAGAGCTCTCACAGAATGCTGCAGAAAGCTGGAAAATTTCTCTGCTAAAACTTTTCAGCGTCCCTAAAGATGGCTTATAAGGAAGATGGAGAAAGGTTATTAACCAAGGCATGTAGTGATAGGACAAGGGGAAATGGTTTTAACCTGAAAGAGGATAGATTTAGAGTGGACATAAGGATGAAATTTTTTATGGTGAGAATGATTGGGCACTGGAAGGAGGTTCTGCAAAGGCCAAGTTGGATGAGGCTTTGAGCAACTAAATCTAGTGGAATGTATACCTGCCCACAGAGTGAGGTTGAGCTAGGTGATGTTCAAAGGTCCAACCCAAACCACTCTGTGGTTGTCCCATTCTATGATCATGCTGGTCTCAGATGAGCCCTCACAGCAAATGCTAAAGAGGGAGGATATGAACAGGCCATGTCATTTGCCAAGAAGCCAGAGAACAGTTTATCAGTACAAATGTGGGGGGAAAGTCTTCTTTTCTTCCTTCCTCCAAAGATTTGTATTCAAATATCATTTAAGTGAGTTGAGCTTTAGGGGAATCAATTTCCACAGAAAAGTTTCATGCTATTGTGCACAAATTAGACACACTTTCGCAGTAACAACCTATACTGAAAAGAAATTTTCAGAGTTAACTCTCTACTTACATATACCCTATGCCAGAGAATCATCTTGGGCTAGCTCTATCTCCTGCTTTCACCTATACTTTGTATCTAAATTGACTAAGAATGAGCTTTTCAGTAATTGTATTTATGCATGTTATAAGAAGCACTTTTTCTTTGGCTGAAACAATTATGCGATATTCCTGACTTTTTGCCAAATATTTTATTCTGTTTAAGAGTTAATGAACTTTTTTTTCCTGATAAGAGTAAAAATACAAATGAAAAAAAATATTTCAAATTTCTGCAAGTTTTTTTGCCTAAGTAGAAAATTCCGTCATGGGAACTATTGAAATGTAGATGAATAAAAGGAACATATGAAGAATGGAATGACACTTGGTATATGTAAAACAGAATAGAGCATGGAACCATGCTATTGTCTTATAATAAAATAGCTTGTAGACTGCTTATATTCATTTCTTAGAAAAACGCCTCTACGCTGGCAGAATAATAGACTCCTTAACTTGACTTTTGTGACTACAACATATTGAAATGATACCAGAATGTAATGGCTTTAGAATTGAAAACTTATCAGATGTATAGAAATTTTTATGGATATCAGAATCAGTTGAGAATATTTCATATTTGGACTAAGAGAATCTCACAGTGTAGTTTTCCAGAGAGAGGCTGCTTCCAAGTTTTGACTGTAGATGAGATTTTTTATTTTGAAGGATAACTTAAGTATAATGCTATGGAAAACTATTACTGTAGATGGTGTGTAAAATATATTATACCTTTGAAGTGGAAAAAGAGCAAAATATGAAATTATTTACACAAACAAACCATTACAGTAATATTAAAGGGGTGGAAAAGTCTCTAAATAATCTTAAAAATATTAAATAAGGATCAGGATAAGATAATACCTTATTTCCTTCACTCTACTTTTTCTAATGGTTAAAAGCAGGCTGCCCTGGAGTTTTACTGTGTCTGGATATTTTTTTTCAGCTTGACACATACCTCCTACTTATTTTCACATAGACTAACAGTGTCCAGTGAGGTTTCACACCATCGCTATCATGATTTATTTCCTGCCAGTCCTGCTCTGTATAAACGGTTCTGTTTAAAAACAACAACAACAAAACCAACCAAGCCAGAAAAATAAGTGCTAAGTTTATGTCTCAGAAATTACTCATATGAACAATTTCATTGATTTCCTGGATTTAGGACTCTGTAGTTATTAGAGGAGACTATCACCACAGAGTATTTGAAATAGATAAGAAAGAACAATTAATGAAAAAAGGAGATACGGATTAACCTGACATGAAAAGGTGGCAAACATGTGAAAGCATCTGATGGGAAAGATTTTCGCATCATCAGCATCTCTATTTAACTAAATATAGAGACTAGCTAAATATAAATCAAGGCTTAGGGTAGGAAAAAACCAGGAGAAACCATAGGAAGAATGAATAGTCTCTTTTGCCTGCAAATAGTAGAAGAACTTGAGTGCAATGCATTTTGTGTGTTTGGTATTGAAGTCCTAAACAGGGTCAAAAATATAATCCTACAATTTTTATGGTCTTGGGTGGGTTTTTTATTCTACTTTTGTATAGTAATTTCTGTCTCTATGTTTAGAACAGATTATAAACCAAAGGAATTAATTAATTTTTTTATGTATACTTATAAAACACCTCATTGCAAAATATTAATCCAGCCATTTCTCACAACAGTAGATCAATAAAATTTTGTCATTACTCTCCATAGAACTGGATAGGTGGCACTTAAGCAGCACATAGAGTCTTCATGAATTCTGAAGTTTTCTAACAACTAAATCCAGTATTTCTTCTTCACTTTCAGGGATACATGATAATTTGTCTTAGCTTAAACAGTGTATGTGCTGTATCTTTGATATACAGTTGGTGAGTTTATCTTGTTGTTTTCCACTCCAAGTGTCTGTTACTGCATGAGTGGTCGCTTCTAATTGACTCATGTGTTCCTTCTCAAGAGAGTTTCTTCCTGACAGTATTTTCTCCCTGCCTAATGTTCCACTCTGT
Organism: Ifrita kowaldi; assembly: GCA_013398055.1. Lineage (NCBI taxonomy): Eukaryota > Metazoa > Chordata > Aves > Passeriformes > Cinclosomatidae > Ifrita > Ifrita kowaldi. Next base: position 75,324 of record VZRS01009192.1, read on the forward strand.
TGCCTATTAAATGATATATTTCTTTTTAATGTATCTTTGTGTGGTTATCCCTTCCTTTTTTTTTTTTTCAGTAATTTGTATCTGATTCTAATTTTGGGTTAGAAAGTTATGTGTGTTCTAGAATGAAAAAATGTATTTTCTTATACTGGCTTGAGCAGTGTCTAAAGAACCCTTTATTTATCTAGGAATGGAACTTCAATTCTAAGTGTCTCTGCTTATACCAGCAGAAATTTTATCTAATATTTGCTGCCTAAAGAACAAAAATACATGAAATGACTTCTAAATAGAATAAACTATGTTTAACTATTTTTCCTAAAAAGATTGATGAATAATATAAAGATGCCTGGGGGAAGGTCCAATTTGTTCTTTGGTAATTCGCTCATGTTTTCCTGACTTTTTGAATCACAAAGTGAATTATTAAATTAAACATGAGCTTGTTCAATGTTACAGGGGGTTTTATGTTTATACCATCCACTAGTGATATGTGAAATTTGCCTGATATCCTTAAATGGCTTCTTTGGCTGATTTCCTAAAATGAGGCTTTATGATCAAAGTTCAGCAAACATTCTACAAGAGGGAGCGATCTGTAGACACTTTGATACTTGATAGCGTAAAACAAACACAAGTACTTTCCATGAGCACGTAGGCTTGCTTTAGGAGACTCAGAAAAATTTCCCTAGAGACTCCAAATCTGGTTAAAACTGTAGGAGGAGATCTAACTTGCCACTGTACTTCAGCATCCTGCATTCAGGTCACAGCATGTGAAAACAAGTACTGTATCTGTACACAACAATCACTTATAGTAGCAGTGTAAAATTAAAATAAATCTGTAACTAGTAAAGGCATTTGTTACTTTGAAGAGTTAATAGTGTTGCAGCATAAAGGTTTGCTGATTCAAAAGCCATTATTCGCATTTCATTTTAATATTGCTGGAATTATATCTTTATGAAACATCCATTATCCAATTTTTTTCTAGGATTCTGAATTTCAAAAGATATCAAATGTTTCCTCTCTGGTGCTCATGAAAGTTTTTCAATATCTATCTAAGGACTACCTATGCCTCTGTATAGTGTAAATAATACCACACAATCTTTCATTTGGAGCTCTGATAACATACTCTTCAAAGTGTATTGACTCTTACAAGCTTATCATTACAAGGAGGAAATCTCATTAAATAAAGGATAACATTTTCCCCATATTGTAGCTGTTATGCCTAGATGATTTGACCAGTGGTCTTATTCAAACTAAGAAAAAGTTCAAAGACAAGGAGTACTAGATTTAGCTAGGAAATAAAATTACATTACAAATGTGGAAATACTTATTTAATCTAACTTAGAAAAAAAGAAGAAAAATAATTAAGAAAGACTTTTAAATTTGATGACTTTAAAGTTTAAAAAATAATATTTTGGGTAGTAGAATTAAAGGCTTCCTGAAAAAACCTTTCTTGTAATTTATTCTTTACTGTTATTGTCCAGCAATTTTCTGTTCACTTTTTTCCCCCTCCATGCTTTACAACTAGAAATTAAGTCAGAATATATCTCTGCTGGGCATTGGCTTTCTTATTTTGCTGCTTACATTTCAATCTGATTTTCTACAAATTCTACATTTAAAAAAAAGAATTTTTTCAGATATGTTTATCTCAGGTATCTTCTTGTTTTGCACTATGGTTGATTTGCTGGGTTCTACACTTAAGAGAGCAAAAGAATGACAGTTACATGTTTGTGTTCACACACACAGAGCATTTATTGAAAAAGACATGTCTGCTGAGTCAGCAACAAGGCTCATAAGAACACCGCCAATTCAACTGAAATATTGTTTCTAAACAGTATTTCCAAAAGGATTCACTTAATCTGAGACTTTTACTTAAATGCTAATGTTAATATTTACTTGTAATGTTTACAAGTCACGCTCAAGGTCTTTCTATAGAGTTTGGGTTTTTATGCCGTTTTTGGTTTTCTTTTTTTTGAGGAGTAAATGTGTGTACCAGATTCAGGGCAGTGATAACATGTCTTGTTTCCTAATCTTTATTTTTTTGTGTGTGTATCTGTCTGTACCTCTACATATGTTACAGTTTTATAAGTTTTTATAAGTTACAGAAGCCTGAAAATGACTTTTATTTCTGTCAGATTTCTTCAAAACTTAAATTTTGTTTTTATTGAAATCAGATATGCAATATGTTACATGATTTCATTCCCTCTTCCAAGTTTCATTGATAAAAAAAGCAATTTAAAAAAAAAACAAACTTCAAACCTATATTAATTTGACATAGCAATATGGAGCCATAGTAAATGTCGACTCTCAGTAAAATATGCAACAAAGATGTCTATGTATGTTTCAAGGAAATAAAACCCCTAAAAGTCACAAAATCTCGCTGTGATAGTACAGTGCCAGAATTAAGTTTTCAAATGGTATTGTCTAGCACCAAGTTTGTCTGTCTGAGGGCTCTGCAGTTACAAAAGCAATAAGTAGCTAAACAGTCTCTTGTGTGCGGGTAGATGGAAATTTGCTGCTGATGGTTTTTGTGTATTTTGAGTTTAAGTTAACTCCAGAAAGATGTCTGTTGGTGGTAGCATAGACTTGGTATGCATTATTTTAATAAACAGCTAGTTGATTTCTCATAGGAATGTTAAATATATTTAGGTAATACATATGAAGATGCTTTACAACAGAACATACGTATCAATTGTTCAAGCACGTTAAGAAAGTCAGCCTGATGAATGAGAGCCTCAGGTGTTCACTTTCTCAGTTCCTATTGAAAAACAGTGTCTTTTTCCTTCGTAACTATCATATGGTTCATAGAGAAAAATAAGAATTTCGGAAATGCTTACTACAGAAAACTCAATGTCTCAGTTCCAGAGTGTTTTTAAGAGAAAGAAAAGAGATATTTCAGTTGGCAATTTATTTCTTTATGTATTCTTCTGTGACTCATATCTGTGACCTCTGCAGGGGGAAAAAAAAGAAAAATATTATTTTCCTTGCATGTATTTCTTATTTTTCAACTTATCTTACGAGTTTGGATGCTGGCTGCTGTGTATTATGCCTGCTGATGACCCCATTTGTTTGTGCGCTATTAACAAATTTTTTCATGAGTCTTGGCTAACCTTCTGTTGGTCTATACCCACACAGTATTTCTCTCTGGTTTTGATCCAGAATACCCTGAGGAACATGGGATTCCTTCAGAAAAGACAGTGCATGATTTTATGTGTGATTTAAACATCATGAACTCTTTAGCTTTCAAAATTTTTCATCTGTACAGTAGAAATTTACTCAGAATTTTCTCTCTAATTGTTAGCACCCTCTGATGTTAAGGAACTACCTAAAATTCTGCAGCCTGGCACGTGAACCAGGTGACTGCACTCTTAGTCCCATGTACCTCACCACTTTTGTTTTATCAATTGAAAAAGTAATAGGTAATGCAGAAGATGAATTCATGCATGGCAGATATCCTCGGAAAGAAAAGGGTAAACTGCATTATGTCATACAAGAATAAGGTTAGTATTTTGTGTATTTCATCTACTATGAGTAGGAAAAATATCAACAAACAGCGAGAAGGCTTTGGTATCAACTGCATCATAAAATAATAGGCAAAGTATTGAGGAACGTTTGTCTGTCTTCTGTCTTTGAACTAGAGCACACAAAAAAGCTAGGCATATATATCATGGAAAACCAAGATTTTAGTGGCTTCTTTGGGCTCATCTCTTAATTTTCCAGTGTTTCTTTGATGTCTCCCAAAAGAAAGGAATGGTTAAGGGCATTACTCTTTCAGCAGGGACAAAATTAGTTTATGCAATTGGATTCTGTAAATGGTCAGAGGCAATTATCCAGTTCAGGTCTCGTTCTGAGTATGAAATTTACCCTTTCCTCTACTGATCAGAGATACTTGACTTTTTTGTATAACCCATATCCCACTTAATTTAAAAAGTGCATGCTTTTCTTGAAGCACCTGATATATTAACTATATAACACTATACTAAATTCCTTTAAAAAGTGGAATCTCTTCATAATGAAGTTAAATGAAGAAAAATCCCTATGAGAAGTATAAATTCTACAGTGGTTGCTTAGGTATTTTAACAGTTCTTTAATGGTAACAACATCAAATAAATTGTAAATCTATCTAATAATGATAGCATTATGAGCTACTAAGACCATTAGTTTATGTTTCCACTTACTTATGTCTAGAAAGGAACATGGTTTTAATGTCATGATCTCTCTCTGAGTCCTCTAACCTTGTAACCCACATCTGTGATCTTTTAAATTGAATGTATCACTCATTTATTACCAGCTCTTTTAAAATTTCCTCTCCAGCTAACTCTGCAAATAAAAGACTTCTAGCTGGTTTAATTTTCTCTTCTGACAGCAAAAGACATATCTGCATGATTACAATGCCAGATATCTTTATAACTGTTATCAATTACATTAATTAATAGAAAATAGCAGTAGAATTTGCATGGGGAAAAAGTATTACTCTAAATCTTCATTAAATCACAGTTATCTGCAAGATGCCATTTCTCCCACACCCCTCTTATTTTTTACCCTTATGTGTATTCATTGTTAATAAATACTACCCTAACAAGTATGATGTATAGTTGCTGTTTGTATCAATATGAAGTATGCTCCCATCGTGGTTGTATTTCTCAAGTTGAGAAGAAAAGGAAATTTCTTTCATAAAACAAAAAGGCCTTATTAAGAACCTAAATTATATAACAGCAAGCAGACTGTACGACAATTATATATTTTTTAATTAACTGAGACTATAGACTGTAGATTTATAGTGTAATATATTTTTTCAGTCAGAACTTTTCCTCAAATTAGTCTGTCCTCTATTCATAGCTTCTGAGTGGAAGTTCACGTCTTATATTAAATGTGCTACTCTCAAAGTGAGCTCTGTTTGTGCGAGGTGCAGAAGCAGCACGTCATGCTTTCACAGCTTGGCAGCCTGACATGAGCTGGAGTGGAAAAGCAGACCGCAGTGATTGATGATAGGAGAAAATGTTTCAGATTTAGTATTTGGCTGAGGTTTTAAGAGTATCTTTTAAACTTTCTGTTGTGGTCAAGTAGCCCCATTTATTTAGTGAAGCTGCTTCCCCCCCACAAAATAGTCCTGTGAAAACCTTAATGTTAGGCAAATTTCATGCACCTTACTGGGAAGCATGTTTATTCAAAAAATGGTAAGTATGGATTCAAAAAACATCGCTGTAGGAACAGTGACTTGCTTTGCCTAGGATGGGATGTAAGGATATTTTACATCAGTTCTGAGAATGTAAGTTTCTATTTACTTATATGATTTTTATAACCACAATCTTCCCCTGGCTCTAGAGCTCAGCCATTTTGGTTCCTCTGGCCTCTTATCACAGATCTCAGCCAAATGATATTTGGGTCTGCAGCCTGGAGGTCTCCAAGAGACCCTGGGATCTTCCTGAGTTTGTAATTTTCTCCCTACCTAGAAGGATAGGCACAAATCTTGCAGGGATTTTTGGACTCTTTACTATAAAATAAATCCTCACATTTGTTTAATTCTGTACCATAAGAGCTTGACAATGTCTGCATAAACTATGGTGGTGATACAACTTTGTAGAAACCGAACCAACCCTTTTGTTTTATTTATTTATTTTTTTATTTCAATTTTTTCCTGATGAAATTTTGGGTTTGGTTTAACCTGTTTTTTTTATTTAATGGGCAGTCATGATAAATGTATATATGCATGTATTGATAGATATCTAGCTATTTTAGGTGTAGTTTAATAGGCAGTTTAGGAGGAACACAGCGATTTTTTAATTTCTTTATTAAAAATCCAGGTCTCTATAAGAATCCTCAAATATATATTGGCATACTTTTATTTTCTAGCCTCACCTTGTCTTGTAGGAAAACTCTAAAAAAATGCTTCAGAGAAAGGGATCTGAAGGAAAAAAAACCCCAATCTATTTCTCCAGAGCATTCTGTATCTAGAAGCAGAGTTCTTCTCATCTTTAATACATCTACAATTCACAGAATAGCTGTTTGTTGCAGATCAAAGCCACAAATTGTCAAGATCAGAAAGAAAACCCAGGACTCTAGCAGGGCTTCTTTCTTCTTGTTTCCACACTGCTCCTGCAATAGGTTACAATAGAGATCTTTTCTTCCTTTTTCTCACAGAGGACAGTGCAGGATGCTGCAGTACTTTCCCTGTTTACTGGTACATAAGACAGAAATCAGAGAGCCTTTCTGAAAGTACCGAAGAAGAGAAATGATATAAAGAGCTTGCCAGAGAGACAGTTTTGATTTTTAAGGAAAGTTAATACTTTTAAAGGCAATTTTGAGGTAGATAGTAATTTCTTAAATTTTAAATATATTGAATGTATTTTATACTTAGAATTCAAGGAAAAAAAGGTTCACAAAACTATTTCATTTTATAAACAAACAAACCAAGCATCTGCAGGTCAATGCATTTACACAATATTTTATGATAATTATATTTACCTTAAAGAGATAATCTGTCATTTGGAACGCATATTCTCTTTAGCATATTTTAAATGCCAAAGAAATTTAGACCAATGGGGTCCTAGTGACCTCAGAAATATATTGATTATGATGCATTTGAAAGGTGTTTGGAATAATAAATTAAAGTAATGGACAAGCAATTTAATTTCAAACTTTGTCGCTCAATGACAGTAAAAAGATGTTTAAATACCTCTGTAAGTGCATATTTATACTATAAAATATTTCATGATGTTGTAATTTTAAATTTCAATTGTTAAAAGTCTGGCTCAAGTGATTTTGTAATGTATAATACTACAGCAGCTTAAAGTATTTTGGAATACTAAGGAGATATTTTTTATACATATGTGTATATACCTTAAAGAAACAAAATAAATACCTGAGAGTTTTAAACAGGATAAAGACAGGATCCCCAGCTGTGATCACACTTTCTCTTCTGTCTTCCTGTTTTATAACCAGGAGCTAATCTATCATAATGCTCTTGAAGATGCACTGCAAAAGTGTTGGTATTGGATTGTTTATATTGGCTTACTGTCTGAGTAGATTACAGTGCCCATTCAGTCAGGTAAGATCTCATTGTACTTTGCTTTCAGGAAAGTGGTCCAAATCGTCATAACTAGTTTTATGTTTCTTCGCTTATTTTCTTCCCTTAATTACGATTAAGTAAAAGTACATGTTACCTTCTCCACTATTAGCTGGTAATTTAAGAGAAATTTAGACTTTCTTTTTTAAAAATAATTTTAAATATTCTTAAAAAAGAATAAAATAATAAGAAAAATAGTTGCAAAACAATCTATGGCTATCAAACAATACTCTGGGTATCTTTTGAAAATAAGTCAGTCAAGAAATCAGTTCCACTGTCTGGGTCATTATTTTGGTAATGGGGTGTTTGTTTCTATTTTTAAACAATGGAGGCACAACTTTGTTCATATGTGTTCAATTCCAAAGTGTGAATGATCTGCCAAATATGATTTAGGTGAAATTAATTTTGTATCAAAGTTTATATGCTGGATTTTTAAATCCATGTAAAAAGATGAAGAGGGGCTAGGAAGTCTTTGGGAGGAAGTCTCCTCTTGTATACCAAGAAATGTTTCAATCTTTTGTGAAAGTACATAAGCAGTTTGCACACTGAAAATCAGGATATTTTGCTATTAAACTTAACTGAAAATCTGATTTTAACTACTTTCTAAAATGTCTGTATATGTTGGTTTTGGCTTTTTATTTTATTTTGGTTTTACTCCAAAAATGTTTTCTGAGAGAAGCTTGTAATAAATATCAAGGAACAGCAAAATAGTGTGCCTTGATTTTACGACTGATACCTTTAATTAACTTCAGTTAAGCAACCTTGATATGCCTTAGAACCACCCACTCAAATGGTTTCTGGTAATATTTCCAACAGAAAGAGAAAACTCTAAAAGCATCAGCATTCTGCTTTGGGTTTTTTCTTCTTACTAAAATTAGGGACATCTACTACACTTTCTACAAAAGTTCAAGGAGCAGCTACCTCAAGAAATAGTGAATCTGAGCAGCTAGAGCAGAAACAATTCAGTTCAACCCTAAAATAATTTCTCTAGGTAACTGAAAACCTTTCTTTCACTAGAAAAAACCATATAGTAAATAGTGTTTTATTTGATATCTATGTCATCATAGGCAATCTTTGGGGCAATTGGACCTATTATCAAAGTTCTGAAAGGGGCCAAAGAGCACTGTTTTAAATTACTAAGTTCAGAGCTATTAGAAACTGGAAGGAAAAGTTAATTCAGTGCCAATTAAGGGTGATTATTCAATGATTAATCTGTAAGGAAGAAAGCACTTTTCTTAACCTTGTGTTTGACTCATTTCATAGCAGTGCAGCTAATATGTGACTTTGTAAATGGGAGAATATTTGGCAAGAATTGTTAGTCTATTTCTTGGAAGACTGTAAATATAATTTTGGCTTTATTGAAGTTAATTTTAAAAATCATGGTGGAACTTACTAGGATGAAAGTTTCATATGCAGCACTTAAATGATTCAGAGACATAAAAGTTGTTATAGGAAATGGATGACATACATTCAGTAAAATGCATTAGAGTCAAAAATCTTTTGAACTTCTTCAACCAAATGAGCAGCTTCTTACAGACACTGCTTGACACATGACTTAAAAGTCCTGACATAAATTGTGTTCATCCCTAAGATAATAGTGAAAGAACAATGAAATAAAAATTAGCTATTTTCCTTTCTTAGGCTAAGGAATGTTAGTCTGATTGGAGAAATGGTTTTCTGCTGCTAGAAAAAGGAACTCTCAGGTTAAAATACATTTATGCTCCCTATTTCATCCCTAGAAACGTAATCAAGGAAGTCCAAGAATTCAAAGCAGCTCATCAGTTCTGCTAACCATCAGTTGCACAGTAAATTGCTTTGACTTTAGTTGCCAGGATGTCCACCACATCCACTAATCACGTGGCTGCTATAGCTGAGAAGACAGAACAAAAAAGTACAGTTTCAGCACTTTCAGATATGGCAGCTTAGTAATTCTTTTACATACTTGTCTCTCTTGTACCAGGTACGTTTTTTCATTTGGAAACAACTTCACTATAGCATATAGATGGGTGTGGTGATTATGTTCCTATGTACTTTTTATATGAGCATAATTCTTGACAGATTATTTATTAATTCTTATGTCCCGTGTCATTTTCAGTGCAACTTTTATATCTTCCTCCTAACTTATCATTGTATCTTTAATTTTTAAATTTTACCTACTGAAAAATCAACTTGGACGTTTCCAAGAATTTTTTTCTTCCTTTCTGAAATGTTTTGTAGAAGAATATTCTTTCATGTGATAAAAAAGTAAATTGCTTTCTACTGTGCAGTACCATGTCAATACAGCAGCTTTGTAGCTCTTAGAACAAGGATCTCTGTCCATCAAGTCTCAGACAATTTTTTTTCCTGAGATACAAAAACAGTCAATGCAGTTCAGCCAAGATTATTCTAGAGCTTGCTGAGAATATGATGGTTCTCTGGACTGTTTCAGTCGATACACCTGACAGTCTGAATACTCTGAAATCATAGCATCAATCTGTTTATTTGGTCTGCTTATGGTGGAGAAAAAGTCCTTCACTTTTAATGAGTTTACTTATTAAAATAATTCAATAGTCTAATGTCCTTCATGAAAGTTATAAAGTTTTTTCTTTCCTCTTGAAACTTTAAATCACTGTTCTTCTTTTCTTTCATAACTGCCAACAACCATCAGTTAATCACAAACAGACCAGCAGTGATGAATTAAGCATGAAGGTTCTTTCTTTGCCTCTGGCCATCCCTCAAGTATCAACCTTTTGAGAACTAGTTGTTTCACATCCTCATGTTTCTTGAATTGAATCTTGGAACTGTATGCTTTCAGTCAGTTTGCATATGTCATGTATTTCAATTTGGGACCCTCAGCATGGCAACAAAACTTATTTTTAAACTGCCATAGCTTAATAAAATTATTTCTTGGAAAGATTATTTCAGGGGCATGAAGAGGTGTTCAGAGATCTCATCACTAATTCACATTGAGCTAATAAACTTCTACTTTTTTAAGACTTTCCCTGGCTCATTAAAGTATGTCTACAAGAAAAGCGATGAATTTGATTAGTAACAACCTCATTTAGATATTGACTAACTTAATAACAAAGTCTCTGTTTTGGTTCCTGATACATAAAAAACTTGAATTTAAGGAGCCAATTGCAGACATTTTTCCTGCTGTTATTTTGCTGAGGTGAGTGTAAATATGACTGTTTAGTTCTAATTAAAATGTTATTGCTCCTTGAATACTTATTTCAAAAGTACTTATGTGGTGTACACTACGCCTTGACAATTTTTTTTCTGAAGTACCTGCTGTAATTAGGTTTAGGAACTTTATAATTACTTTGATCTTTGGCTAATATGAATATAAACTAACATAAATTCATATTCACCAAACACTTTGCATATTGTTTTTTTCTTTGTAACAACTGGCCTTCTTTTAGTTCCAATACTTCTTTTCCCTCACATTTAAATTGGAACAAAAAGCCAATGTAGACAAAAAAAACCCCTATGAAGTGCCATTTATTTTTTCTCATTTTCCTAGAGTTTTTTTCTCATATTTCAAGAGAAAACTCTGGATCAAATACAGCAAGGATACTGGTGGTAAATATGTGATACATGGCATTCACCTTCTTTTTTTTTTGTTTTATTTAGGTGAATTTGCTATATTCACCTAAATCTAAACACAATGTCCTGGAATTTTTCCTAGTTAGGTAAAAAAAAGAGTATAAAGTGAATACACAGTTTTCAAATATTGAATAACTTTGTGAAATGTGGGAAGAGTTGGGTTTATATTATTTTGCATGGAGTCTAACTGGCTAACAGGAGACAGAAATGCATAAATGTACACTCATGAACTGTATAACAGTGTAGAAGTTAAGTAGACTTGACTTTCATCTCAACTTTACATGCTTGCCTTTTTCTTAACCTGTCATTAAGAAATCAAATGAAAAAGTTAGCAAATTTGCTTAAAGGAAAAGTAAAAAAAGACAACTTCACATCAAAGAATGAATTTTTCAATAGTCTTTACACTGTACTATGCGGTGACAAAATAATAATAAGATGTCTCTTTTCTGCCAAGATTTGTTAATCATACTCCACTGTAATCACACTAATGAGGCACTCCTCTCAGCTGGAATTAAATTGTCCTTTTGCATTAAAAAAGAGTTACTCTGATGTACATTAAAAAATCATTTTTATGGTTATTTGAAGTACTGAATCCACACTAAGTTGCCTCAGGACCATAGTATGTTATAGTGATGGTATAAACATTACACAGCCTACTTTCTACAGGGTTTATGTAAAAAAGACCTTATTAGGTTTTTTTATTGTTATTTCTGTCATGGGCAAACAAAAAGTCAAAGGAAGTCAAACTAATTTGCAGATTTTGTGGTGGTGGTTTTTGGGGTTACATAAAGTATGAGCCTCTTCATGATCCTTCAGCCTCTGGACAAAGTGGAGAAAAAAATCCAAAAATCTGGCCCTGTGTACTTCAGTCAAGTAAATGTTATAGATGTTATATATACATATACATAATGGATCAATGAGAGTTACTTCATCACTTATCTACCGTTTGGATAGATTTCTTTCAGTTACTTCTATTATATTTTTTACTTTTGATCTCCCAAACAAATGAGTAACGACTCAATAGGAAAATCCAGCCTGATGAAAGGATCTAGAGATTTGTGTACAGAGAAACAGGATTCTACCATGTATCTTTACTTTTCATTGTATCCTGACATAATGTATCCTGAGATAAAGCAGTGTGAATTAAGTTTTCAGAGAGCTTGTGTGACTTAAAAATACTTTTGAAAAGCTTCCAAAGTTCAGAAGATTGTGAGGTAAAGCTGAGTCATTCCATGAGTTGTTGATTTAACATTACATTCTGTTTTGAAAATAAAAATTCTCTGTAAGTGGGGAAGTTGACTGTAGATGTTTTGAGTTACTGTTAATACTTGCCATTATATTTGTTAACTGACATAACTTTTGATGCATTCCCATCTGAACAGGTTGAAGAATTGTTATAAATTTATGTCATCTTCACATTAGAAAATACGATATGAGATGCAGGTATTTTTTTCATCTCTCATTATACTTTTAGCATCTCTGAGACTTGATTTCCAGTTTTGCCTTTTGTTATGATAACATACTTTTAATTCTTACTTCCTCATTGCCTGTGAAGAGGAAAACCACATATAAATAGTATTTATTAAGAGAAGAAAAACTAATTCAAACTGCCATTAGGTGATACATTTCTCATTCTTTTACAAGTTTTAAAAATACGTCAAATAACATAAAATAAGTACAATCTCAAAAAAACCAGTCTAAGTATGACTTTAATACTGCACATCTGTACCAGTCTTATATCATCTGGGACCATTAAAGTGCTGAAAGATAATACTTCAAGAACAGAGTCTGGTATGCATCATCCTTTATTCTACTTCCATGAACTGAATGGATAATATAGAAAAATATGGAAATAAAAAAAAGTCTGTATAATTTTGAGATAGAGCTCAGCAGACCAAAAAAAACCAATAAAATCCTTTTTTTTTCTGGCAGTTGTCAAGTATCTTAAATGAGATGTATTTATTATGATTACAGGATCTTTTATTTAAGAGTTCTAAGTGACTTGCCCAGTCTTGATAGGAGTCTTGCTATAGATTACAGTGAAAAGTGGATTCAATTCTAGATCAGTTTTGGACCTTGGTCTTAGTAGTGGCTTTCAAGCCTATTGGTGAAGGACAGATAAAATTTATTAAAGTATATTATTTTGGTATTCTAGAGAAGATAATATACTCCATCTAGTTTGTTTTGACCCTTGTTGTTTCAAAGTGATGAATTTATTTCCTTAAATACCCAATTGCAGTACAATGTACCAACTCTCAGATAATTAAGAACTATATGATAATGGGGTTTTTTGGGAGGATAAGTAATGTGTATCACGGGAGAGATGGTAAATGCACAAACTGTAAGTTTCAATTATTTTAATAGTGCTTCTCCTCTGCTATGTGAGAGAAAGGTACACCTTGTTGTGAGGATCACATTTATACTTAAAAAATTCTCAATATTCCAAAGAAAAGGTTTTGGCCAATAGGCAGGAAGCACAAATAATGGAGATCTGTATTTCACTAACCCTCTCCACCACTAACACCAAAAATATCATTCTCTTACCCTTCCCATACCCCTCGCCACCGCACCATCAAAACAAAAAACATTTCATTTTCTCCTAGAGTGCTTATGGAAGCTTTAATTTTATCCTTATTTCTGTTTGGAAAGTTTTACTTGGGATATGCATTTTACTGAACACTGTACATACAGCATGGATCCATTTAACTTTCTATATCAGATGGTGAAGTTGTTTTGAGTTTTGTCTATTTTCTTCTCTGCGTTTACTCTTTTCAATATTATTGCACTCAACACCTGCTCTTGAAATCTTTACACTGAAATATATAGGCTTTCATTAATAATAGGTAATACTCAAGATTATGTTTATTAGTTCAATTCGAAATTGTAAAGGTTATCCACATGTAACTGTTCAGCTGATTTAGAGTGAAATGTTCCTCATTTGCAAATATTTTTAAAAAATAGAAAATCATAATGCAGTAAATTGGGTGTTAACTACCATCTCATTTCAGTACTGTCTAATAAATATCTTTCTAAATAACTCATCCATTGAAGAATTGTTAACTCAGTTGCATTAGAAGATATCAGCACACTTTTCACACAATTTTATATTATCCCATACTGCATTTTTCTGATGTGATGGCACAAAGCATGAGCTTACCTTATCTGAGTGGATTTTTTATGTCTGAATTTTTTTTCAAAATTATCTTCATAAACACTTACATGTAGGAAACCTCAAAACATAAAGCCAAATGGAAGATTTCAATGCAATTCTAGGTGTAAAAGGTCAAGAAGTTAATTTTCTTGCAGTGGGAAAATTAGAAATATTTGTATTTGTCATTTCATTTCTTGTGCTGCCTTACTTTCTCTCCTCCAAAAGTATTTTTTTTTCTTTTCTCTGTCAGACAGGACTAAACACACACACACACACACGGAAGTTAGTAAAAATATTACATTAATATATGAACTTAGTATGATCTTTTTTCCTAAATATTACCTTTGGAAAGAGTATATTCTTTCATTTCTAATGGGCAAAAAAATAAAAGATATTAAAGTAGAGGCTGGTGGGCAAAGATGAAACACTGAGCTTATGCTTCAGAAGGAAATTCTCAATAATTTCCATGGAAATAGGAATTTTATCCAGTTCCACACAACTTTCTGTGTCTTTTATGTTTTGATAATTGCAACTTCGTTGCCTATCTTGATTATATTTAGGATATCTCTATAAAAAATTATGCCTAGATAACACTTCTAACATTAAATGTAGTGGAAATTATGTATGATTTTATTTTCTTGATTTATCCTGTCTCTTTTACAAATTGTGAATGCAGCAGTGATTTGTAATAAACACTGTGAAGTGGCATGGGCAGATATCATTTGTATGCACTGTCAGTCAAGTGGCAAAGAACCCTGAATTTCTGCAGTGAGCAGCTTCTTTATGTACTTCCTCCTCTTTGAATTTATTTTCATAGATTCTCTTGAGAGCAATAATTTCATAAAGTAACTTTCCCACCCTTGAATCCTGGCAGGGGGCAAAATCGCTGCTAATTATTATAATTGCATGTTTCAATCCATTCTGGAGCACCAGGAATTAATCTTATATGAAATGTGATCCGCAGACAGGTCCCCTAGCTTGTTAATTTGCTGTTGAACTAAACCAGTGTTTTGTTTTACTCTTGATGCTTGAATAGATTCATTCCATTCTTGGCCTCAATTAGAGTTTGTTTGAACTGTGTCCTGCTAATCTGTCAGATTGAAAAATCAATTGTATAATTCCATTTTGCAGTGATACTAGTTGAAAAGGTATTTACATGCTATGTTTTATATAAGAACTACTATTAATTTAATGCAGATATGGTTTTAACAGAACATGATTAATTGTGAAACAATTTGTGAGTATCTCCTTTAGAGACAGAATTAATCAATGCAAACATGACAATTCTGAGGACATTCAGAGATAATATGATTCAAATGTCAGAGAAAGCTTTTTAAAACTGAGAATTCTTACTTGGTGTAAAAGTAACTCTGCCTTAAAAAGTCTATAATAAAACAGCAATTCTTGTGCTCTGAGCATCTGGATCAATACTTAGGTATTGTCAGATGTACAGTAGAATCAAAAAGATTTCAAGAATATCTTTATTAAGGGCTGATAAACCAATGAATATGTTGTCTGAAAATGTTCCTTCCGTGAATATGAGTTTGTTATTGATGGAGATGTACATTCTTGTTGTATTTTTCTAATTTTAAATGTTGGAACTAACATAATAAACTTCAGTACAAAAAGAACTCAAATTTTCACCCTAAATTTGTTAACCAGTGATCCAATTTTTCAGTGCGTTGTCAAATTGTATGTCCTAAAACACCATGCTAGACAAATTCACTCATAATCATCTAACCTTATTTTTTGATTACTTCAGGCTCAGTAGACCAGGTATTTTCAAATACCAGTCCCTCAGTTTGGAATAAGCTTCCTTAGTCAGTAAATTCGTTTTCTTAATCCTAACATTTCTAATTGTAAATTGTAGATGACATGCAGGTGTTGACCCTGGGTCAGTGCAGCTCTGAATATAAATACGTCTTTGGGGATGAAAGGATGGAGACTACTCCTACTGAGAAGCATATAAAAGCAAACATGACCTGGCAGTGCTCACTCACAGCCCCGAAAGCCAACCATGTGCTGGGCTGCACCCAAGGAAGCATGATCAGGTTGAGGGAGGGTATTCTGGCCCTCTACTCTGGCCTTGTGAGACCCCATCTGGAGCACTGCATCCAACTCTGGGGTCTCCAGTACAGGAAAGACATGGATCTGTTGGGGCAGGTCCAAAGGAGGGCCATGAGGACGATGAGAGGGATGGAGCACCTCTCCTATGAGGAAAGGCTGAAAGATTTGGGGCTGTTCAGCTTGGAGAAGCGAAGGCCTGGGAGGACCTTATTGCAGTCTTTCAGTACTTAAAGGAGGCTAATAAGAAGGAGAGCCTGTAATGATAGCAAAAGGGGTAATGGTTTTAAACTAACAGAGGGTAGATTAAGACTAGATATAAGGAAGAAGTATTTTAGAGAGAGGGTGATGAAACACTGGAACAGATTGCCCAGAGAGGTGGTAGATATACCATCCCTGGAAACATTCAAGGTCAGGTTCGACAGGGCTCTGAGCAACCTGATCTAGTTGAACATGTCCCTATGCATTGCAGAGGGATTGGAATAGATGATCTTTAAAGGCTCCTTACAAACCAAACGATCTCATGATTTTATGGCACATGATCTGTGAAGACCTTGTCAACAATTATTTTAACACCCACATGTTTCTGTCCACATGAATTGAACTAGTCAATTGGCCGTATTTTTTTAGTTCACATAGTTAATACCATTTGAAGGAGGATTGACAGAGTAAATCACTGCTATTTTTGTTAGAACTTGTTAGTAAACCATCATATGCTCATTTAAATTACTAATTAAAAAATAAGTTTAAATACTTCTAACAACAAAAACTAACAATTGTTACTATGAATAATATCATAGTTTCAGATGCAAGCCTTTGTGAATTAACATTTTAATAAACTAGTTAAATATTGCATTAGATATTGTACATCTTTACTGTATATTATTCAAGTTATAAGTATAAATAATAAATAGTTTCACTGTTAAAAAACGCAAAACAAACACATAAATATGTCAGCCCCAAAGTTCTAAAATCTTTGAATAGGCATAGAAATCCAAAAGCTGCAAGAATCATGTCTGTTCTCTAAGACTAATAACTAGCCATGTGGAAAAGAGATGGGAGAAGCTCCATATTGCTAAAGCAGGAGTCCATATGAGTTGTGTATACGTACGTGGTACATGAGTATATAGGGTTATTTGCAGCAAATACCTTGGGCAGGAATGATGTGATATGTATGTATCAGTCTTACTTTTTCACAAGTTCATTAACTCCTGTGACAAGAGTACCATGCACTCAAGCAAAATCACAGAGGTATAAAATAAATAATTGATTTGATGGTATGGCTTGGGGAAGAAGAGAACTAAACCTTCGGCTAGATAAATATTGCATTAGAGTTTGCAAATTTTTACTGTATATTACTGAAGTTGAAAGCATAAATAAGACATTATCACTCAGTGGATAAAGAACTGGCTGGATGGCCACACACAAAGAGTTGTGGTCAATGGTTCATTGTCCACGGTGAGACCAGTGACAAGCGGAGTCCCTCGGGGGTCAGTACTGGGGACACGATTGCTCAACATCTTTGTTGGCAACATGGACAAGTGGGACCAAGCACACCTTCAGCAAGTTCACTGGTGACACCAAGCTATGTGGTGCAGTCAACACATGGTTCGGAAGGGATACCACCCAGAGGGACCTTGTCTGGCTTAAGAGGTGGGCCAGTGTAAACTTCATGAAGTTCAACAAGGCCAAGTGCCATGTCCTACACCTGGGTTGTGGCAATGCCAGGCACAACCGTAGGCTGAGCAGAGAAGCGATTGAAAGCAGCCTTGCAGAGAAAGACTTGGGGGTGATGGTTGATGAAAAACTCAACATGAGTCATCAGTGTGCACTCACAGCCCAGAAAGCCAATGGAATCCTGGGTTGTGTCAAAAGGAGCATGGCCAGCAGGTCCAAGGCGATGATTCAACCCCTCTATTCTGCTTTTGTGAGACCCCACCTGCAGTACTGCATACAGTTCTGGTGCCCCCAAGGTAGGAAGGATATGCAACTTTTGGAGAAAGTCCAGAGGAGGGCCATGAAGCTGAACAGAGGGCTGAAGCACCTCCCTTATGAAGACAGGCTGAGAAAGCTGGGGCTCCTCAGCCTGGAGAAGAGAAGGTTGAATGGATACCTCATTTCTTGACTAAAAGAGTTATTGAGCTCTGGAACAGGCTGCCCAGGGAAGGGTGGAATGTTCCCTCCCTAGAAGTGTTGAAAAACTGTCTAGATGTGTCACTCGAGGACATGGTTGTCATGAGACATGTCACTAAAGGGCAGTGCTATGATAATGGTTGACTCAATGATCTTAGATGTCTTTTCAATTCTGTAATTCTTAATGATTCTATGATTCTATACTTCTCTGATTCATTTTACTTATTTAGTTATTTTAGTCCTCTGAGTCCTTTAGTTATTTGGCATCTTAAGATGAGCTCCAAATAAAATACTGGCTTTGTCTACAGATCCTGTAGCTTCTGTTTCTGTCACTTATAGCTGTTTTCATTTACCAATGAATTTGTTTCCAGAGAGAATGCATGAGTCAGTCATGACTCAATTCATTACACATGCTATCAAGTGAAAAAAAAGGAAATAAAAGGAAAAAGAACAATTTATTTTCTGATTACAGTTTTCAATGATGCTAGAGGTTCCCTATTTTCAAGTGATGATCATTTTGCACCGAGAGCTGCAGACGTGCCCTGATGATAATTTTATCACAATTAATATTTTATCAACAAGGAAGTAGGACTTGCATATGCTGATAAGTGTGGCTGTGAAGGTGCGGAGGACTACCTGTGTGAAGAGAAAGAGTTAGATCTATGGTTTGATTTAGCAACAGGTGGAGAATATACAAGGAAGAATATTAGTATGAATAGTAACCAAAGTCATAACTAGTATCTTATAAAAATATGCATGTTATGGTATCCTACAAAAGGATGGACTAAAGATTGAAAATAGAGGGAATACATGCTGTGAAAAAGAGCACTCTTGGAAGCATACTAATGAGTTCTTATTATCCAAGATTTTTTTTTACTTCATCATTGAAAAAACTCAACCTCTGAGGTAAGTAACTCATTATCTGAAAGATTTTGTTTCTTTCCACTTAACTAGCTGCTACACTCCACTGCTCTTTTGTGATAAGGATACTTTTGCCACAGTGCTTGGTGGTTTTTATAAAGACATGTTTTTAAAATCAGTTATATCTATAATTTCATGTTCTTTTCCAAGAGTAATTAATTTAAAAAAATAAATACAGGCAGAAAAATCAATCCAGAACATGTTCAAAATAACTTTTCAAAGAGGAGATGATAGGAATCCTAAGTACAGTCTATTTTGTCAGTAGTGTTTTTCATGCTTTGTCTATTCCTGATATAATTTCAAATAGCTTGGCCTACCTGAATAATTCCTTTGTTTGTTTTTTATTTCGTTTTGGTATATGTAATATATGTTTAAGCAACAAGCAGTTGGCTTTTTACTTATGAAAAAGGAGTCATTCTTTGTAAACTGTAAGGCTGCTGCTTTTGGGGATATTAAAGGTTATTTCCACATAGTGTGTGGAAGAAATTAAAATATTTTGGAGGTGACCTGGTATTAATAAATTCTTATTCTGTATTTCCTGTACTACATATGATTCTCTGTTTGCAACTTTTAGATGAAAATTTAGTAAAGTAGTGCTATTGTGATAATAGAAATTTAGATAATGTTCTCACTGCCTTTATGTTATTTTATATATGATTTATGTAAGAGGTATAGTTGAGAACTATTAAATAAAATGGAAAAATATCAGGTCAGTGAATATACATCCTTTCATTAAAATAGAACTGATTTAATAAAAAAAAAGAAATTGTGGAAATTGTGGAAACTTTCCTGAGACAATGTCTTGTCATATCTTGTTGTTGCAGACAATGACAAATCCTTTCTTTATGGGCTCTAGACAAAAGTACTGCTCTCTTCCTTCCTCCTTCCCCCTCTGATTTTTAGAGTGAGTTTGCTTTGGTTTCCTTTGGTGATATTCCTATGCAATAGATATAAGATTTGTGATGTTTTAGTTTTTCTATCTCCTCTGGAATATTTGATAACATAAGAAAAATAACATCAAAAAGAAGTAGATACCTTTACTGCCTGAACATTGTTTCCTTACCTGGTGGATGACCAGTAATTGAGTCTCTCTCTTAATAAAATGAGAGAGATCTTGAACTTTCATTCATCCAGAAGAAATCAGCCTGTTTGGTACATCATTAGAGGAATTGTTTTTATTTTCCTTTCCCACAAAAATTTATCAACTTTGTTTATTTGCGCTGTAATGGTGAATAAAAAAAAAGTCAAAACTTTGGAAATTTTTTGTTTCTTAGCCAGTCCTAAGAAAGAGAGATACCAAAAGGTTACAACAGACCATGACATAATGTATGATGTAAACTGTGAGTTGCCATGAACAGTCTAAAAGCATAAGATGGAACAGTGTAGGCTGATTTACTGTAGAAATTCACTACTGAAGTGCAACAAGATTTTAAGGGTAGAATGCATCTGAGAAAAGCTATATTTCCGACAGACCTGGCAGCAGATTGGAAACACTTGCATTGTCTGGGATGTGGTTCCAAGTCTAAAGATAGGTCTATAAAAGACCATGAAGTTATACGTAATTGAAAAGATGGAAAGAAAGTGGATTAAAAATAGTGAAGGAAGACATCAAATATAGAAAATAGAACCCAGTGAAGGATTTATAAAAGAGGTAAGTGGATTCAGTCAATATAAAATCTATTAATATGTCCTGAGATGTATCAAATAGTAATAATTAAAAAACATCTTGTTTTCCCACACAATCATTTCAGTTGAAGTAGATTTTTCTCTTTAAAATGTTATGGTGATGGTTAAGAGTTTAATTTCATAATAAGGTTTTAAGAAAGAGCTAAGATTGTTGGTTTTGATGATTATATTTCAGATGTTTGCCATAGCCTTCAGATGCCTCAGGACTTACTTTGTACCAGAAAAGGGCAATTTTGATTACATGTATGGGAAGCACGTTTCCAACACACCAATGTCCTTTTAATATCCTGAGTCTGTTTGTTTTTCAAACATCACTACTGGACAAACTCAGTTATTTCCTTATTAGCCAATCATGCATAAGGTGTGGACCATCTCATATGAAATGAGCTTCTTTTGCTTTCTTTTTTAATCAGTTTCACTTACAACTACCTACCTGTCACTATTAATTCATTGTTTATAGCCTATACAGTTTCATTACTGAACTTTCCTATGCAAACATTGTTTTTCTCTTATTGGTTTTCCTTCTAACATTTTGCCAGGCTTCTGTTTCACTGTTCCTTACCTTTTGTTTCAAGACTTAAATTACAAGGTGTCCTTTTCAATTTCCTTCCACTTTAAATGTCAATATTATTTTATCATAAATCCTTGGTTAATTAATAATTTTACTTTGTGTCTCTCAATTGTATTATTTCTCTATGTTGTTAATGTTGTCTCCCTTCAATTCTCAGTTTTGTGAGGGCTAACATTTAAGATTAATTTTAAACATATACCCATGGCCCATAGCACCCATGGTAGTCGCTTAAATTGAAAAATTGTGGATTTGTATGTTTAATTTTAATCTAAATTCTTGTCTATTTTGGCAAATAAGAAGAAAAGTTTGTCTAATCAAATGTCTTCCTCAGAACATGGAAATGTATGCTTCAGGATTTAAGAAATTATTCTTTAGATTTAGAAATAGAATTGCACTAGAAATATATAAGTGCATAGGAGTCATGGATGACAAGGCAGCAAATGATACTGTTTAAAAATATTTATTAGGAGAATTGTAACTTCTCAAAATCTTGCAAATCCAAAATATTTTAGATGGGAAGGATGCAGAAATTTCATCCAGGAAACGTGGAAGACTTACAGATGACTATGTATTTTGTTGTTTTTAATTTTGCACTGTCTTTGTAATCAGCAAGAGGCTTCTACATAGCAAGATTAATTTTTGGATTGTTCCTTGTTTTCCTTTTATTTTTTTTTTCTGATTCTGATGCATGTTTGTATCACAAAGGTTTTAGAGGCAGACATATATTTTAAGATTCAAACATCCTGTTGAGTACTATTCAGCTTTTCTCAGGAACAGTATCATACTATTTATTTCAGTTGAAGAGCTGAAACCTCTTCAACGTCATCTAATCTTTAAACATGTAATTTAAGGCAAGTATCTTAACCTTAAACTAATTTGGTTTTTTTCAGTTTAGAACAGGTCTATGGTGTTCAGACAAGCTTAAAGTCATTGTGAGAAACAAAAATGCATTCCTTGAAAGACTGGGAAAATATATTTTCCCTTTGAAATGTGATTCTAGTTTTTATGTCAAGCTATTTTGTCTTCTTTCCATTTAATATCCGTGTTAGAAAAAATTTGTTCTGCTGCATTTTTCAGCAAATTCCATCCTTTAATTACATCATCTAATGTGATTCAACATTCAACATTTCACTTTTTTTCCTTACCATGTCTTCTTTTTCTTTTTGATGTTGATGATCCTGCTCTTAAACATAATTTTCTTTATATGGTGAAATTAATGAGTATTTAGAATAGATCCTACCCCAATGAGCATAAGCATTAAAGACTGGAGGAGTGTTATGTAAAATTGATTAATAAGTTTGGATAAGATCAGTGCTCTCCTCAATAAAAAAAAATTAAAAAAACAAAACAAAACAAAACAAAAAAACCCAATTAGATGTATCATATTTAGACCATATTTAAATTCTTGGTTAGTATTGGCACAAGAAAGCCCGTCTTGAATATCCAGATGGCATTAACAAAGGAAAATAAAATCCAATAAAACCCCAAATAAATAAAATCCAAATAAATAAAATCCAAAAACCCCTCCTGTCTGGTATTTTGAGCATGCCATATAATATGTAGATAGTACAACTTATAGCCAAAATGAACTTGCCAACTTCAGAATTATTTTCTCTCCTGGCAATAGAATTACAAGTGCTCTAAATTCTGTTATTATTCAGCAGTCTTAAAATGGTGACGTAAAAATAAAAACAACTTTTGCACGGAAATTTTAGGCAGATGGTTGTACATATTGCCAGGTGAAGAGACAGATGACCAAAAATAACTCAAGTGATGGAACAACTTCATTTTTCTTATTCATTTGAGGGAAGAACTGCACTGTTCTCATTCATTTGATGTTTGAAATGCAAGGTGTAAGGACTATGAAAATGCCAATGCTCAGTCAGTTTAACAGTTGCACAATGGAACTGGTTATATCAAAGTTGTTCCTGAGGAATTTAACAGATGGTGCAGAAATAGCCATTCTATTATTTGCTGAACAGGAAACAATGTACAAACAATGTACAAACAATGCACATTTCATAAAAAAGTGCACAGTGATTTGATGAACTGATGGTTTTCAACAGGGTGACCAATTTAATTTCTACCTCTGAATTTGCATTTTTTTTTAAAGATTTTTTCTGATCTAACAGTTGCATATCAAACAGTAATGCATTTTTTTTAAATTTATTGAGCTTGGGCTACCTGAACCTGGCTTCGTTTTTACACTTCTGAGTATTTTATTTCAGAACTAATTTATATCATTTTGAGAATCTACTTTCAAATCAATCAGAAACAATCAGAAAAAGTATTCTAGGCTGTTTATATATATTATATATATATACATATATATATATACATATATATATATGTCTAAATCTATTTTAAAACTAGATCTGGTCCTAACCTTTATTTCTGTAAAACATGTGATTTACAAAGAATTACATTCTTGTGTAGCATATATTTCTCATCGACACTTTTCTGAGATGACTCACGTAATTTGCAAGTGACAAATTCTGAGAATTGCTTATGCTTACCTCCCTTTTTTAGATCTAGAGATTTTTTACATGCCTACATAGTCATGTAGCTTTTACTTATTCATAAGAAATTATTTTAATCCTTTTCACATCTTTATTATTGTCATTCTATTTCAATAATACACTCTTAACTTTGTTTTCCTCCCCCTACTTTTCCACATATATGCCACTCCTCTCTTTATCTCATTTCTTCCTATGCTCATTTCACTTCATATCTGATTTCTCATACATCCTGCCCAGTTGTCCCATATTTATCAAAATTCCTGGCTACTTTGCAAAAAGAACTGGCCTTTTAAAAATTTCTTATTTCAAATGTATTTTCTGTATACTTTTCCTGAATTTGAGTTGTTCCAGTCTGCTATTTAAATAACTACTGTTCATCAAAAATACCTATTCAAAAAAGAAACAGTTCTGTGTCATTTAGCAGCATGGTCAAGACAACATCTTGTTTATTTGAGCTAGCAGTGTATGCTTTCCTTGAAACTTGCTCCTGTGAACTAGCCACAAGATTTGTGCAATTCTGTCTTCCAGTTAAAAGCTAGAAGTTTCATTAACCATTTTTTTTTTTTTTGAGAGAAGACGAGCTGTTTAATTTCCCCTTTGAGATATTCAGTAACAGGAGGGGTAGTTTGTTTTTTTTCCAGATAAAACAGTTTGATAATTTCAGGAATGTCTTGCTTTTCTCCATTTTGCGCAGAATTTTATCTAATTAATTGTCTCTGCTTTTCTTGTGCTGCTTCAATAGAGGGATTTGCTGGACCCACAAATTGAAATGAGCAAGACACTCTGTTATTTGAGTTTAAAAAATAATAAAAAATTTAATTTTTTTTCTGGATCCTAAATAAATGTCTGTTAAAAATTATTGGAGTTGGAATAAAGTTCTTCCTGAGTTTTAACATGACCTTATAACTATAATTGAGATGGAGTAAACCCCTAGCCTTGAACATTCATATGTTGGTTCAAAATTATGACATAGATCCTAATAGTAAAAATTAAATGTCGGCTTACGGATAATAAAGCAACTAGCAATTCAAGTAGAATTCAGTATCTGCATGATTGGCAAGTATAACAGCCTCAGTAACAGAATAAGAGAAAAGATATAAAACCCATGCATTCAAGCTGCAATCTCTCTCCTCCTGCATTGTACTTTTTCTCCTCACTGTAATTTCTGGAAGTGTTTGAAATGTAATATGTAATTAATAAATGTGTCAAAGGATGCTCCAATTAAAGACAAGATTTAGTATTCCAGTAGGGTTTCAGCTGAAAATGTAAATTTTAATTATGCTTTTATAAAGCTAACTTAACCAACCAGACTTCTAATACAGATTGGAAAGTATATATCCATATTAACAAAACACCTTTAAGCAGAATAACACATTACCTGTGTCTGTCAGTATGGTTATCACTTTTGGAAATGGACAGATTATTTGAGATATCAAGCATTTAAGTAAATATATTAACAGTATTAAAGGTATTATCTGAACTGCCAATGAAAATGAAGGCAGAGAAACATAATTCACGCGTTCCAAAAATTCCCTGGAAAGAGTGCTAAACAAGGCTGCTCCTCCTGGCAGAAAATATATTCTCAAAGGTGGGTTCAGTAAGTGGCTGCTTTGGCCACTAATGATATGCGTGCGTTTGGGCTCATTTCTTATACTCCTTCATAGATACAGTTTGGTACTATCCATAAATATATATTTTAAAATAACTCATGAGGGAGAAATACTGTACACAGTGTCATGACTTTACACAGTCCTGTTTCTGCAGTCATTAAGATTTACATTAATAATCAATTTTAATTTAAATTTATAACCCATCATGTTCATTTGGAATTCTTTGTGCAGGCAGTAACAGCTGTGCTAATGAATTTAGTGCGATACCTTATGAATAAATAATTTTCCTTGCTAGTCTCGCTGAAAGAATTAGCCCTATATTGCTGACATTTGTTTAAGAGCGTATCAAACTAAAACACAGTTTTTCACAGTATTTAAAAAAACTGTTGTTCTATGTATGATTTATGAAAATGAAATCCAAAGGAAATAGTACTAAATATGAGTGATATAAATGGCATACAGGGCCAAGGGTACATTATAGTGCAAAGAGATGAAATATGAAACAAATCTTCTCCACATCAAAAGCATAATTTTCTTCAAAATAATAAAAAGATGTTTCACAACATTATGACATTTCGTCTTGATATGCATTTTGAATATGAATAGGAAAAAGTTTAGAAAGTCTTTTATTCCTTGTTTGGATAGAAGTTGAGTGAATTTTTGTTGCCTAAATCTAATCCAGAAGACCTTTGAGAACGTGCTTGTAGGATTTCTAGACAAATTGAACAGCATCTAGTTCAATCTCCATTTTCAGTGAAGGCTCTGTATTTCTATACTGTAGTCCATATTGTTTTGGAATGTCTTTGAATATGGGAAGCTTGAAAAGCTTGAAAAGTCATTTTTGTATTTTGCTGACTTGTTACCATATCCATTTTTCAGTTTTTATTTTGTTCTTAGTTTGTGAAAGAAAGACGTCATTTAGAAATGGATATAATTGCTGTTGATCTGGGATAATGGTACAGGGGGTATTTCATATAAATAGAAATGGTCTTCTTTTCCTTGTCCTGATAATACATTAACACCTTATTATATCAAATGAAGATCAAATTCCAGAGTAACTATTTAAGCAAAAATCTCATTGGAATACTATTTTCTGAGTTACATCAATGTGAATCTGTAACAACAATACAGCTCAAATCTTACAACAAAAGTAGTAACCAATTCACATTTCAGTATATGCCGAAATAGAGTTGGAGTCATTGCGGTTAAGCAGAAAAATAGGATTAGTTGTTTTATATAAGTATTTATTAAATTATGCTATTTGATACATTTGAAGTTCCATATGTTTAGTGAAAATTGCTTTTTAAACATTTTTGCCATGAATGTTAGCTGGATTATTTTATTAAGGGTTAGTTCTTTACAAATTCTATTGAAAATAATATTAGATCTGATGTTAAATCCTGTTAAAGTGATCAAGTGCTCTTTTGTTTCTCATGGGTAACAGACTGAAGATCTTCAATATTTGAGAAAATCATAAGGAAGATCCTAAGATGCAAAATTCTGGATTAGGAATTAAAAATTTAGAGAACGTCTTTACTACTATCATACGACAGTTTTCTTGGATTTCAGAAATGTGGTTGTGTATCAGCAGGTACCGGAAATAGAGTAAAACAATTCTGAAATAATTTTGTGGATGAAGTTTGTGGTTGAAATAGTGAAATTCAAAGAGCTGTTGGTTTTTCACTTGTGTTATTGTTAAACACCCAAAGAATCAAATGGTAAGTGCATACATTTTATCAACATTTTTTAATCAGAAACTTATAATTTCCTTGGATTTTAGTAAGACACATACATCTACTTATAAACATGTGCATGCGTAGCCCATCAATGTTTTTGTAGCTCTTCTGACTGGTATTTCAAAGGTTATAGACAATATAATATAGTTATAACAACTCAGACTACACTCAGTTTCAAGAACATAAATTTACAGGTTTTTGTCTTGGGCTTACACCTGGGAGAGCGAATGGCATTTCAGAAGTGATTTCATAGCATGATTAATACTTCCAAATGGTAGGGAAGGAAATATAAATTCATTAAGATTTGTTTTGAATGATAATGCAAGAGGTTAGTTTTCAATGTCATCACAATGTGACTTCAAAAGATGTGGTTTTTTCTTTTTGTCTTAATGAACCCAAGTGGTTTATTGGTGATTTAACATATTTTTTATTAGTTTACTAACAGCATAATGGTTAGAAAGAGGTTGGGTTTGCTTGTTTACTAATTGATTTACTTCAGTTAATTCCACTTGTTTTACATGGTTGATAGGTTTGGAGAAAAGAAAACAAGTACAGTAAACAAATTATACTTCTCATCTGTGATGCTTTTGCCTTATCTCTGTCAAGAGAGTTAATGCTAGGAAAAATTCTGGGAATAGGTGTACTGTGCTCAATCCCAAGAATAGTGAAAAACCTTTGAATACTTTCAGCTATTTGCAAATGAATATGCTATTGATTTCCTTACTGCAGTACCTATAACTAAAGTTTTTTACATCAATCCTTTTTGCTATGCTAAAATGGATCAATGCAGTCTCACTCTATATTTTTAGGAGACATTAGAGACTAGTTATGCTGTGCTTGACTTGCTAACAGTTTTCTCCTGAAAATGGCATCAGATATTTTAGGGTACCAGAAGTGAAAACTTTTTAAAATGCGACCTGCATGCTAAGAAATTAGTGAGGGAATTTGTTAATAATAATTTTTCTAAGTTATTAAATATTCTGTCATCTTGGTTTGGTTACCTTAATACCCTGATCTGATTAAAGCATCAAAAGAAACAAAGATTTGCAAACCTAGAAGGAAAAAATGTGGTGTTTCCCTTATATTCAGTAGCTCAGCAACATAGGTTTCAGAAAGAGGAAACTTTTACTTTCCTTTTCCTAACAGGACTGTGCGCCTGTGCCTCTCAAGTAAAAGCTATGATGTACGATTCCTGGAATAAAAAATAAAGGAAGGAAGGAAGGAAGGAAGGAAGGAAGGAAGGAAGGAAGGAACTACATAGAATTATAGGATAAGGGCAAGATATTTCAATTAAATGAATTAACTCAGAAAATTTCTTATTTGGGTAAATGCAACAAAAGAATGAGTGTGTTTTTTTCTTCACAATTTTTTAAATTAATGCACAGTCTTGGTAGGGGGTTGTCTAGGCTTTTCGTCTTTTAATGGACTTCTGGAGGTTTAGTCCATTTGTTGTTGCTCTGCTGGAGAATATCCTTTCCACCAGGCTACAGAGAAGTATGAAATGCAGTCACCTTTCTGAATGTGAGTCATGATGTGAGCAGGCTAGGGAGAGAATAAAATATAAAGACCTTGTTTCTGCATTAATCTGTGAAACTTTCCTCAGAGAATGGAATTTCTTTGATTCCTTCTTGTGTGTGTACACTTCTGTCCTCTAACTGTGGCTTGAAAAACAGTCTGTCCTTGAATGTAAGAAAAGAAATCATGCTTTCCTGATGCAAAAGAGCTCCCCTGCCTATTAGATGTTAAGAAAAACAGAGGCCCTGTGACAAGCTTGAAAACCTGATAGCTTGAAATTCCTGCTGCTTAGATGAATGTGATAGTTAATTGCCCCAAACAAGTCTGAATTAGAAGCTGTAATTACTACAGGAAGATTTAGGAATAAATATTCTGGGTTTCCTGAAACTAAACCTGAGGTTCCTCTAAGGACTACCAGATATCAGTTTCTCAATGCTCCCAAGATTTAGTGATCCAGGAAAAAAAATTCTTCCTGATTTCTGCAAGGAGCTTCACCTGTTACTATTTGAAGACTTTTAAGCTTCTAACTAGGAACTCTAGGCCATAAATTTGCTTCCTCTTCTACTCATGTCCTTCACTTACATTGTCAAAATCTGAAGGTTCAAGAGTATTTATGCTATATATCTTCTGTTCAATAGTAATTAAGATTTCTAGGTATCTAGTATAATTGCACTGTTTCCATATTTCAATATGAACACTATATAGCTTTTAAGTAGTTAAAAATCACTATGGTCACAGTATATACATAGCTTAGAATTTTGTCTCCAAAGAAAGATGCCATGCAAATCTTGAGTCTTGAAGTAGTTTAGGCCTTTGCAACTCTCCTTCTGTCATTCACGTTGGTTGGTGTGCAAATGAGTTTTACTTGGAATATAATTGGAAACATGAATAATGTTCACCTTCACATAAGTTTCAATTATCATGTTCTTTGCAATGAAAATATTCTTGTTACCATGGGTTGAACTTTCAGCAATATATTTTTTTAGGATAGAACAACAAAACATGTCTTCACTGCTTAATTGTCAGAAGTGCATAACTTAATAAGAATGAATAGAAGTAGGTGTCTTAGCACTCTGTGTTTATCTGCTTACTAACAGCTCATTTTTCATTAAAAGTTCTTTTCAATGGAATAAGAATACCTTTCAATAGGAAAAAATCCACCTCTGAATATTAATTTTTACTTTAAATATGAAATATTATTCTAATTAAAAATAGAAAATATGACTTAGCTGTTCAGAGCCTTTCATATATAATGCCATCGTACCCAGTAACTACAAGCACACTTTCCCCCATCCCCACCCTCCCCCTACTTGTTTTTCTAATCAAGGACATGCTTTCTCCCCTGAGGCATGTGGGAGTTTAACAATTACTTGCAGCTCTAACACCAAGCAATTTCTTCTGGGACTGCAATCTGTTAGAGTTCAATTTTCTCAGCCATAGATGAAATGATCAGAATGAATTTGTTCCTTCAGACTGAAACAGAATGAATAAACTAAATGTGATTGAAATGAACTTCTGTAGCACTCGTATGAGTGCTGGCTTCTCTTGCACGTAAGCATACTCTCACATACAAATACAAGTGCTGGAGTTCCCAATAGCTGCTTTGCTTATTTCCTTCTGCTGCTTTTCATTTCAGATGTGACTTTTAAGCACATAAATTTTACCTACAGAGATCATTAAGAACACAATTAGGAATGTTAGAAACAAAGTCATTGCACAAAGAAGTGGGTAAAGATTGGGATGTTTTTTGTGAAGAAGCAAAACAATATATTTAAGAAGAAATTGATCTACAGAAAAAAACCCAAAACAACCAAGCTACAATTCACAACAAAGACATGCACAAACCCCCATCAGAATTATATCTCTGCATTTACTTGCAAACTAACCATTGTCCCAAACACACTTTCAATAGAACTTTTTATTTCATCAAGATTTACAAACAATGCAGGAATCTGTTTGTTGTAGGACAATCTACCCAGCTTTCTAAGAAGACTTGGGAGTTGAGACTGTGACTGATATTTAGATTTTTGATTCAATTTGATTTTATTTAAATTAGTTTAGCGAGTCTAACAAACTTCATTTGGAAATTACATGAAATGGAGGAGATATTCACCCTTCCAGTAGAACATAATGTAGGTTTCCTTCCATTCTTTCCAGAACCACAGGAAGAAATAAAACTGCTTGTGAAGATTTACAGACAAACCAAACCCAAACTACATCTTTAGTTTACTACTTGCTTCTTGCTCCTTCTTTGTGCTCAAATGTCACAATTTTCTTGTCTCAGATTTCCTTGTAATTCACATCTGTGACTGATATTGAAGCATTGTAAACAAATCAGAATGGTGTCACTGTAGGTGATTCTCTTTATCCTTTGAAGAAGCTGAAGAGTAATTAATTCAATTGTTTGTATTTACCCACGTCTTGTTTTTTCTCTCAAACCAGGCACAAATTTAGGTAATGAAACCTTCAGAGACTTCCTCACAGGCAGATGTAATACATGGAATTATAAGATGTAAAAAACCCCTGAAATTATTACTCTTTCACAATAGTTCTTGAGATTTAAGTCCCGTGAACTAATGAGTTTTCTACACTGGTTATTTTCAGGGTAAAAACTCAAATAGATAAACAATAATCTAAACTTTTCTAGAGCGGGTTCCAGTGCTCCATCTGACTGTGTGAACGTGGTGTGTATAGGGAGCCAAATGAGGCACCCATTGTCTCACTGTAGCAGCCCTTTTTGAAGGCACCTTGATCCTAGCTCAGGTGGTGCAAGTGAGATTGTCAGAGTGGCTCCTGAAGGGTCAGACAGGAAAGTTTCCTCAATGCAAGGCTGGATGATATTGTAGCAGAAGGGACCTATGCACTGAATAAATCACTATGAATATAAATATGTGCAAATACTTCTTGTTAAACAATGGGCAAATGTTCAAATTGCACCTTATTTTTAATCTTCTTTATAGTATTGTAAAATATTTTTGGTAGGTGATGAGTTACACAGTCTTTTTCTATCTAAGGACCCAAGGTGACATGCACTTAATTCAGTCGGCACGAAAAATCTAATAAAATATAGGGGTTTATATACTATAAGAGAAGTTAAAAAATAATAAATTAGCTACTTTTCATTTTGTGTCAAGTGTTATTAAATATGAATTACTTTTAAAGTGGTTGCTGTTCAGAGGCTGCCTTTTGTAACACAGCCAAGTAGAATATCCTTTGGAACACGTGAACTAGTTGGGCTGGGGCTAATAATTCTCTCTTATGTGTGAAAAATAGACTGACTGACTTTTAAAGTGGCTGTGGTAATCAACTGTAATAGGACTTCATAAATTCTATTCAACGCTCTTTCCTTAGGACATCATATAAGTAATAAGTCCCAATCCCTGAAATCTTTAAAATTAAACCGTCAAAAATTCTGGGAATGCAGAAAACCAACATGAGTTTAAATGGCCAAAAAGACAGATCTGTCACTAACTATATGTTTGTCTCTTTAAGTTGGAGCAATGCTGGTGTTAATAGATATGTGAAAATATTTGTTCATAACTCATGACCCTGTCTTCTAGATGCTGCTGCCAATACGCTTTCAAGGTATCTGACCAGCTATGACACTTTGTCACAGGAGCTATTCTTTGTGTGCTTGTGTTTTGGTTTCTGGTGTATAAAATGGGTTTCCCTTTAAGATGCCCATGTGGACCACACACAACAGAGCTTCCCTTCTCTCCCTCTCCTCCTCTCTGCTCTGCTAGGACAAGGTGGTCTTCTTATAGGTCCTTAAAATGTGTCTTTGTAACCCACAACAAATCACATACTGTGGCAAGGAAAATAAGATTCAGAAGAGCTTTGAAAAGGAAAGAGGGAAAAGCTAAGGTACAAGCTCAGAGTTTTTTCTTCTTTGAAAACTACACATACTGACTAAAAAAGTATGATTTTCATACTCATTCAAATTATTAACCAAATTCCAGAAAGTTTGCATGGTTTGGCTGATTAAGACCTTTCTACTACAAAGTATATTTAATTTTTTTAAAAATAAAATTGTTGCTGTCGATCCTTCCAAGTTTCATATGTCGATCCTTCCAAATTTCAGTGTTCAACAGTATTAACCCCAGAATTTTGGAGCTGATCATAAAACTGCATGCCTTATGTATTTTAAAGAATGACTACTACCTGCTTGATATTTATATTTTCTGTTTCCGCACTGAAAAAAAAAAAAGTAAGACAAAACACAACTCAAGTATTTTGAAAGGTTTGGATCAACTGCAGGTCTCAAAGGGATCTTTGTAATACTTTCCTAAATGTTCTTTAATTTCTAGAAGTGTGAATGAATCATAGATACGTATGTGTAAATTTGCAGACACTTAAAGACCATCTGCTCCAATGCTCACAGTGGCCTAACATGCTGACTGCAATGACAATTTAAAATAATGACACAAAACACAAGGATTGAAAGAAAGAAGAAATGAACATAAAGCTAAGCCAAAAGTCAAAGTACTGAAATGTTAGCAGAAAGACAAGTTATGAATAATAACAACTAGAAATACAAAGAGAAGGAATTCTTAATTGCATATGCATGTGCACAGGGAGTCTGGAGAATATAAGAATTATAGCTGTTTATTTGTGAATATGGAATTTAAAATTAATTGGTATTCCTAAAATTTCCTGGAAAAATTGCATGACTGGAAAGTTAAATTAATGGATTTTAATTAAGATAGTGAGAAGGTGATGTATGCAATTTAGAAGATGGGAATTGAAGTTTACTGTATATTTTTTCAATAGAGTAAAAAAGGCAAGCTGACTCCTATAAAATCTCATCTGTGTACATATGTTCTTATTTCATGTTCTTTTTCATTATTCACACAAAACCTTCTATGTTAACAGTGAAACTGGATTCAGGCATTTTTTTATAAGACTGTGAATGCAGATAAACTACCCAAGAGTTTGAGAATCCCAAGTCTTCCTGTGTTAGTGTCTATAAACTGGAAAATAGCAGAGAAAATCAACAGAAACGCAGCAAAAAGACACTAACTTTGTAAAGAGGGAGAGAAATAACATGCCTGATATCGAATCTGAGTAATATACTGATGTGAACAAGCAATCATTACCAGATTGAAGAAGAGAGAACAACGAACAGATGTTTAAAATAAGTCATTCTGATTAATACAGATTTGAGAAGTATAATTTTATCAACTTTCATTTTTTATTAATAAATGCTTTCTCCAAGTTGGATTATAGAAATTTATTTAAGCTGCTTTAAAGCGCTGGAATTCACATGGTAAAGCATTTTAAAAAGCAAAAACATATTAAACCCACAATTTGGAGACGATCTGATACATCTTAAAATGTTTTTGTGGGTAATAGCTGGTGGATGTGTTTCTATCTTATTT
This sequence comes from Ifrita kowaldi, assembly GCA_013398055.1. NCBI lineage: Eukaryota > Metazoa > Chordata > Aves > Passeriformes > Cinclosomatidae > Ifrita > Ifrita kowaldi. The sequence goes on from VZRS01009192.1 coordinate 109,250, forward strand.
CTACAGAAATCACTGGTAGCTTTGGTGGTATGAATCTAGTTTTTATCCCTTTCTTGACAAGGGAACACAGAAGTGTCACTGATGACATTTGGGTGTGGGATGAAGATAGGGATAGGTGTAGGCAATTAAATGTGCCAGTTATCTGAATTGCTAAGCAGACAGGATTAATACAAACAGCAAGTGTATCACTGCATCCTAGTGTAAACTGACTGGGGTAGAAATTAAGAATTCTAAGGATACACACAATGCAGGCATCTTCATTTTAGGAAGCAATGACTGTGAAAAAACTGAAACCATGGAGGATAACCAACAGACTACAAAAGAACTCCATTACATGTATAACATTTGATTCCCAGTGAAGAATATGGCCAAAAATACGTGTTGCACTTGGTATTTATATAATTTCAGCTGTATTTCTTCGACCAGCTCTGGCACCCAGAATTCAAAAGAGGATTAAAAGATTGAGAGTGTTCAGAAGAGCCACAGAAAAGATAAAGGTTTAGAAAGTGTACTGCAGTAAAAGATAGCCAAGCTTTTTTTTTTTTTTAAAGTTACATATAAACTATTACTCTTCAGAAGTTATACTGAAAAAAGAGAGAAATTTTCTCATAAGCAATTACTGACAAAGTTATCTTAAGCTAGTGATAGGTAATTTAGAATGAACTGGGCCTAGGTGGAAGAAATAATATTTTAAAATAAAATTAATTGATGAAACTTTTCACAACTAAATTCTGAATTATTTTCTGCAGATTCAGTTGCCTGGAGCATATCCAGTTTTCATGGAAACACATTAATTTGCTGTTTAGGAAGCCCATAACTGAAGAAAATAAATTTGGTGAATAGAATCTCTTTCCCAGGGCATTTTTCTTTAGGGCATTCCCCTGCCCAGGGTGCCATGAGGATTGCTGTATCCATAGAGGCATGAGAGGCATGAGTAATTTCATTCCTGTGGGCCTGAGTCATTACACACTTGAGGAAGGAAAGGCAATATCATTGTCAATTTCACCTATTTTGAGTCAGGCATTACTAAGATTTGAAACAGTAAACAGGCATTTCCTACAGTAAACAGGTCTTCAGTTTCTCTTAATAAAGTGATCATGGGCAAACACTTCCAGTTATTTACACCATTTGCTGACGTAAAAGTCATGAAGTATAGCTACGTAAGAGTTTATGATTTCTTCTTTTTTTCTTTCAATTTGTAAGACCTAAGTACTATTTCTCGGAATGATTTTGTTGCCAGAAATCACTATATCTTATTTGACATGTTTGGTTAGAATGGCAGGAGTCTATTTTAATCAGACACTTCAATTAAAATGTCTGATTTTTTTCTCATTGAAGTCTTTTGAATGGCCTGAAAAAAGCAAAATGTATCCTTTTAATTTGAGGATGGCAGACTGAAAAAATTATTATTATAATTGCTTTTACTATTGATAAAATTGTTTTAATAATACTAGTTTCATCCCTAGCTTTTGAACTTGGGGTGCATTAATTTCATATTTCTTACGGAATGAAAGAGTTTGAATGAACAGTTGTTCATGTCTAACATTCTGTAAGAAAAGCTAAATGAAAACTTATGAAAGCTAAAGAAATTCTGGCTTTATCTAATCAGTATAAATGTCTTACATTAATTAACTCATTTTAATAAAATAAGTATTGTAGATTTTAGTTATAGATTCTCTTTGAGTGGAGAAAAATGACAAGAATATATCTCTGCCCCAGCAAAATGATTTTTTATAGGCTTAAATTAAGTGTACCTTGCTTAATCAAATCCAATGAAAAATTGCTATTAATCCACTACTATTATTAATATGACTTGCTGTTCTTAAACTGCAAATATCAGTTCTGCTGTCAGATATTCTAAAGAAACAAAGATAACAATTAATAATACAACATCCTTGTCACTGCTGCAAGAGGCAGAGGATACCTGATGTTCCAAGGAGGGACATTGGACAGATAGAACAATGCTTTCTGCAATTAATTCTGGTTTCTAACATTCCATGTTTCTTATACTTACAGACATTTTTTAATGAAAAAGAAGAGGTAAACAGAAGTATGTGCTTTGGCAGGAGGCCAAGTGTCAGGCTAAGATTCCAAAGTACCCTGAATTTTGATGCAAATTAAGTGTTAATGTGAGTTGCCTGAAATTTTTCAGCTACTTAATCAAATAAGGTAATGACCTCCTTTTCTTTTTTTTTTAATCTTCTCTAGACAAACCTCTAATGTATGTAAAGTATTTTGTATTTAGAACTGCTTTCAGAAAAATAAATTATTTAGAATCTTTGACAAATAGGGAGAAAAAAATAATCCACATTTACACTAAAATTCTTGCCTGTGTTCACACAGATACAGTCTAGAAAATATTTCAGTTTTGGAGTTCATGGAATGCCAGCATTACGAAAAGATAATATGAATTATATCTAAAATTTTAATTAAAAACAATTATAGAATTATTTTAGTTGCCATTTCAAAGAATTTAATTTTGATGTTACGAAAGTAAGCCTGTCCAGTAACCAGCTTTCTCTGTTTTGAAAAGATCGCAGCAGTGAGAGTCCTGTAGCTGCTGAGGGAGGCTTCCCAGCTTCTTCAGACATCATATTTTCTTGGATATACATCTCTCCACTTAGAATTGAAGGTGGCCACTAAATTCTATTAGTTGATTAAGAGGAAACTTTTTAAAAACTCCAATTGTAGGTTCATAGAAGCTTAGAATTCAGATGTGTGATTTGCTGCTGTGATTGTTGGGTTTTGTCTGGGGCTTTTTTCTTGATTTTTGGGGATTAGGTTTTGATTTGGTTTGTTCTTGTTTTGGGGGGGGTTTTTTGTTCTTTTTTTTTTTGTTTGGTTTTTTCGTTTGTTTGAGGTTTTTTGGTTTTTTTGAGTTTTTTTTTTGTTGTTGTTGTTTTTTTTTTTTTTTTTGGTTTTTGGGGATTTGGTTTTGATTTGGTTTGTTCTTGTTTTGGGGGGGGTTTTTTGTTCTTTTTTTTTTTGTTTGGTTTTTTCGTTTGTTTGAGGTTTTTTGGTTTTTTTGAGTTTTTTTTTTGTTGTTGTTGTTTTGTTTTTTTTTTTATTTCAGATGAAGTAGTTTAATCTTCAGCGTCATTTACCTGTTTTTCTCTGAAGCAGTCATTCCCAGGCGAAATGATATCACTTTTCCCCATGACTTTCAAAACTTCTTGGTTGGACTCTCAACTTTATTATATGAATAGTATTTAATCTGACTGAAGATCTGCCAGCATGACATGCACAACCGTTGTTTATCCAATTATTGGTTTAAAAACCTTTTTGATGTTTTGCCTCTCTATATATCACATCTACATGAAGAAAAATGGGCTAGACAGGAAAATGAAGAAGAACTTTAAACTGAATTTGCAGTCTTGACTTGCAAGTGTTGCTAAAAGGGAGAAAAAAACCTTAGGTGTACACTGTGATTTTTCTCAGAAATCATAAACAGCAGTTAAATATTGTTTTTAATTACTCAATATGCACTTGAAGTGTGCGAAGGTTTAATTCCAGATCATTTTAGTAATGAACATATGCTTGAAAATAAATTAGATGAGTGCCTTTAAGCTAAATCTGAAATTGATGTTTTAAAGAGTTGCCTGGAGGGTAAAATTGTACTAATAAAAATTATAGATATATCTATATAGTTATATTAATGTTAATAATTATTAGCTTATGTCTACTTCTGAGATATAGTGGGAGACGACAGTCTTTATTTCCACTAAGTGAAAATACATACTTCTAACATCAAATGGGATGAAAAGTGTCTCATCTAATTTTATATTTGGACTATAATTAAACAGCAGTAAAATCTGAATGAAATTCTATTGTTATATATTGTGCTTGTATGAAGTGATATCAAATATTGCTGGCATTTATTATGAATTCCTTAAAAAAATTCTGTAGTGTTTAGGGTCCAACAATAGCAGGATATTGCTATTGTTCCAAGGTTACCTCTTTTGCTTTTAGAAGTATGAGAAATGAGAAAAAATGCAACTTACATTTTCATACTCTTACTCTGGACATGTCATTCCAATTTTTAGATAAAAAGTCATCTAAAAGAAAAAATGTGTTATTAAGGGAATGCCTCAATATGAGAAACCTAAATGAACTTCTCAAAGGACTAATATAAGTGCAAATAGAAACATTAAGACTGAAGGAAATTTATAATCCAGGCAGAGACTGATTGATATATTCCCAGAGTGTGTTTATGTAAAAGATGGACAGAAGCAAAAACGGCAGAAAATAAATTGGATGTGTAGAAATAGATGTGTCAAAATCCTACCTAAAATAAGGAGGGTTGTACTGCTATGAGACTTGAGGGAAGGAGTGAAATGACTATTTTAAGTTTTTAAAAAAATAATGGTCAATAGCCACCAGAATTACCCTTAAATATTGGGTTTATATCTAAGTATAAGCAGTAGTGAAATTTTCTGACTGGGCAGAACACTTTCCTAAATGTAAACAAAATTTAAATAAATTCAATATTATGTAGCAGCTCTTCAGTGAGTTGTTGCTTGTGAGCATTTCCAATTTTGTGGAAAAAAAGAGTTTATTAAATTAACATCTAAAAGTTAGCTGTAAAATGACTAGCAAAGTGCTTATAGAACATAGAACTTTTTCATTCTTTTTAGCATAGCTGCAAAAATTCATCTTTTCTAAAGAGATAAGGAGTACAGGTAGCAAGCAATGCTTTCTTCCACTTCCACCTTAAGGTTACAAAATAAAATGTTAGTATGGCTAACGATATTTTGTCTTTCTCTCCTCCCTGCTCTCCTATAACATAATTGGAGCTGAAAAGGCACTGATAAACTAGCATTTAACACATAGGAGGGAGAATCTTTCAGAACTGCACTGAACTGTTTCTTCAGTAGCTTTGCAATTTTAGTAATGTTTCCTACTACATATAGAATTGAATCATACGAAAGTCAAGTTTTTAGTAATTTTTTTCTCTAAATGGCTAGCAAAATAAGTATTATCATGGTAAACCGGTACAGAACTAAAACCCTGAGATTAGCTCATCTGGTTAGAGCATGCTGCTAAAAACACCAGGGTTGTGGGTTTGATTTTTGTACAGGCCATTTACTTTGGTGTTGGACTTGATCCTGCAGGATCCCTTCCAGCTGACAGCATTCTGTATGTACCTTGTTTAGGGTCTGATACAACAGTTCTGGTTGCATTTAGCATAGCTCCTATGAAAAGATTTTCCTGTTTTCATTTATTGGAAAGTTCGCTGTCTTCTCCGACAAGCAACGCAAACATACATATATCTACATGTTTTCTAATTAATTCTCTTTAAAAATACATAATAAAAATTAAAAATTCAATAGGTAAGGATTATGATAAAGATGAGACATTATAAAAAATTAATATAGAGTCTGCATTTGCTAATGCTGGGTTGATGAATCTTCATCTATTTTTGGAATATATTTATTTTTCTCAGTGGCTTCATAGAGTCAGAAAAGTTCATGCTGATCATTTAACCTCATTTCTGGCATAATGAGACAAAGACTTTATTATTGTGACATGTTTCATACTGCTTTTGAACTATCTAACAATATCTTGATCCAAAAAATTCCAGTCATGAAGAGTTTACCTCAGCCTTAGTTAATTGCTCTAATGAAAAATGGCCTTCTATTGTTAAAATTTATTTTTAAAACGCAGGTCTATAAAAACTTACTTTTATTTGCAGTATATGTAGTTTTACTCCAGCTTGATGCTTTATCATAACCTTTTACACCAGACTGGGAGCTCCCTATCGGGAAATTTCTGTTCCCTAGAGACATATTTAAAGACTGCATAAAATTGCTCCTAATAAACTGTATTGGCTGAGTTCCTTGAAACGGGACTTGAATAGGAAACAAACACATATATATATACACTCTTTAATGCTTCTTATAAATGTGTTTGAATACTCCTCAGTATTTTGCTGAGTTTTTTGTGGGGTTTTTTTGTGGTCCGGACAGACATACTGGATACAGCAGCCATGTCACTGGTGAAGAAAGTAACTTCATGTGATGGATTGACCATGGCTGTACATCAGGTGCTCACCAAATCTATCCCTCCCCTCCTCAGCTGGGGAGGGGAGTGGAAATACAACCAAAGGCTCCTGGGGCACAGCTGTCTCACCACAGTCTTCACCACAGGCTGCAGGGGAATCTCTGCTCCGGCTCCTGGAGCACATTCTGCCCCTCTTTCTGCTCTGATCTAAGTGTCTGCAAGGCTGTTTCTCTCACATGTTCTGACTCCTCTCTCTGGCTGCTAATGCCCAGGGATTTTTTAATCCCTTCTAAAATCTGTTATCCCAGAGACACTACCACCACCACTGATGGGCTTGGCCTTGGCCAGTGGTGGGTCCACAAATAGTAATATTAAAGTAATATTCATTATGTTTCATGAACTTAATACAAGCTGGACAGGATCCCTTATAGGTAAGAAACCACTGTTTTTAATTTAGCAGGCAATTTCTGGTTTTCAGCTGGAATGAGGTTTAACATAAAATTTATTCTGTTGCATTCTTGCAAATACTTGTTTATATTTGTATTTACTAATTCTTAACAAATTTCAGAGGCTTTTTAGTGCTGGAGGCATCTTGTCTATCATATCACCCTTCACTCACTCTGAAGTCCTACAAAACATCTCACATTTTTTTCTTATCTTATGCAGAAGTACCTGAAATGTGCAATCACATGTTCTCTGCTGTGCTTAGGGGGTTTGTAGCTCACAGTGCACAAAAATAATGGATAGGTTGTTTTATGTAAAAGATGTTTTTTGCTAGGGAAGACAAACTGTGTTCTTTGAACTGTAGCATGTATTCAATACACCAGATTTAAAGATAATTTTATTGTCATAATTAATGGCTACTGCTGATTCTACAACACGGCACACACATATCTTTTTTAAGTAGTGATAGATGTCCAAGGACAAAGCTGAAACATTTGAATATATTTCTGCTTAGAGTGACACCAGGCACCATCGTAGTCCAGTAACTTGTGCTGAAAGTTAAAAGCTAAATAACACATCTAGTTGCCTCATTTTTTTTACAAATTCACCCCAAACAAATAAACATCCAACCCAATTCTGAAATAATTACATGTAGCCAGCAATAACACTCATGTCTCTGCTGCAAGTAAGTTACTTCTTTCCTTTTTACCCTGCATAATTAGGTTACACATGAAAAACAATAATTTATAAGTGTTTGGGGTTTTTTTAAAGACTAGATTATGCTTAGTGAAAACTTTTCTTTTCACGACTTGACTCTCCAAAGGATGCATTTACCACAAGTGGGAATTCCATGGGCTGTGCAGGAACCTGAGATGAGCTGATATCACTCTTTTCCAGTAAACCACTTTTCTCTTTGCCTCATCCAGTGCTCTATAACCACTGATTTCTTGTCTGATTGGATGTTAGCCACCTCAGCATCTGTCTATCCTTGAACTGAGGATAGCATCCACAGTAAACTCAAAGGAAAAACAGGTGTCTGTTCTAATGAAGATCAATTTACCTCAGGATTAAGACTATGAGATACAGCACCAAGTTCACCTTCCTCTAGTCAAGACCTTTGGAAATATAATAGACCTTTCATCTGACAGGAAGAGGCTTGAGGAAAACAAAAGATTTGCTTTGCAGACAGAAAGTGCTGTCTCTGTACAAAGCTGAAACAGACCCAGCACTACACACTACACAAGCCTTGTACATCATGGTAGCTTTATTTTAAACACAAAGGTTTACCAGAAAAAAATTAGGCAAGCTTTCCTTTGGGGAAAGTAATGCATTTGCTACAGCTTCTCTGGATATCAAATTAAAAATCCACGAAAAAACAAACAAACAATAGATCTACTAATTTTTTCTTCTATTTAATAAAAAAAAGGCTGCCTAGGACATGAGTAAAGAGGGCTTTATATAATTCAGCTTCAGAAATTTCTGATAGATTTAAATCACTTTGGTTCTGGAGACTTTTATTGTAGATGTAAAACTTTTTATAAAGGCAAGAAAATATTTTAATATTTCCCTTTACAGAGTTTTGTAAAATACAAGGAGGTCAGGGTGTGTAATATATTAATACTGGTTGCCTTTATAGGCTTTATATTTTCACTGCCTTGTTTAAAATTTCACTGTATTGAAGAGAGAATTACTTGCCTGAAATATAACCCTTGTCACTTTTCACTCAATATGGCCTCTAACTGAGTTTTACTTTTCTGATCCTTAAACCCACAAAATAAATGGAAAATATACCTGATCTACTTTTAGGAAAACATCAAAAGCTGATTCAGTTGCTAATATTATACCTCTCAAAGTTCCCTAAATGCCCAATGCTTCTTGTAACCCTCTTAGCAAAATACTAGCAATCCACTGAAAATAATTTTGAGAGTTCTCCTGTAGATAGCAGAAATTTGCAGTGATATTAAATCAGCCTTGTTATTCCAAGTGTCATTAAAACCTGCAGACATTGCTGGCATCTAAAGTTTTTTTGGAATCAAGTCTTACAGGGATTTTGCTTGAGCTGAAAGGAAAATCTCAGCGCAGTGTCTGGTATTAGGAATTCATTCAGCTGCAAGGTTGTCAGGCACTAACAGCCAGGCCATAATTCCATGGAAGTGTCAATTTGTGTGAGAGTGGTTCTACACAGCCTAGTAAATTTGAGTCTTGTCTTAGTGGTACTTGTAGGGTTTTTTGCTCCAGAGCTGACAAAGACTGTTATCAATTTAAAAATTACTTGAAATATTGCAGTGTATTCATGAAAGTCCTACAAATACACTTATACTACCTTTCCTGTTCCAGTAAATCCCTTTTGCTACCGAAATACATATTCCCTGGGATTACAAACAAGTCAATCTCTGTCTCTTTTTTACTAAATGTAAAGTGTAGTTATTTAGTATTTGCTACAGTCTTAGTTCTTGGTGTTGGGAAATACTTGCCTTTGTCATTGTTGGGAAGGCAACTTAAAAATCTGATTTTCATCATATCTGTGAACAGACTTCTAAAATGCAAAACACTGGAAGCATATTTTAAAGCTCAAAAGCATAGTTTAATTAAAATTTTGTCCTCAGATATAGTTCTTATCAGAGCTTGCCTTTTTCAATTTTCCAGTCTGATGACTGAGGAGCAGATGGGCAAATCTTGTGACACTGACTTAAAAATATTTTTGGTTTTTAATATATTTCAACAGCTTGTGTGTTTTATTCTCTTTTAATGTCTTGGAGATCTTCCTCTGTAAATTCTGATTAATCTGTGAAAGATACTGGGGTTTGATTTTTGTGACTTGAGTACTTTTACCAGCATTAAGAGTCCAAAGAATTGCTCAGCTTCTTGCAGAAATTTTGAATAATGTAGAAGAGAGGTTGAGTAAATAATAATAAAACCCAAATACACTCTGAGTCATTTATTTTTTCAGTGGTGATTCTGAGTAATGTTGTGGCAATATGAACATAGATTTTCTTGGTACCCTTCAGATTTCATAATTTACACTCAATGAAGTTCTATGGAGGGTAGAGGAAAAGAACTTAAATTATTTGTTTTAGCTTCTCCATTAAACTTTCCTTGCTATGGATGTTCTCTGTTATCTACATGACAAAATGCTGATGGAGATATGATAAAGACACCTTATAGTGGGGTTTGTTTTGTGTTGGGTTTTTCCCCCCTAATTTTCAGGAAATAGACCAATTTGCTTTTCTAAAAGATTTCACTTTTGTGACTGGAGTCAATTGCTGAATGCAGTGGGGTTCAAAAATCTCAGTCTATGTGGTGACTGACTGCCGCTGTTTTCAAGTTACTGAAAACAAGCAGCGTAGATGATTAATCTATGGTGTTTCTTTTGGTTTTTTTGGTTTTTTTTGTTTGNTTTTTTTTTTTTTTTTTTTTTTTTTTTTTTTTTTTTTTTTTTTTTTTTTTTTTTTTTTTTTTTTTTTTTTGGGGTTTTTTTTTTTTTTTTTTTTTTTTTTTTTTTTCACCACAGACTATAGTCTGCAAAATCACATGTTCAAAATAATTCCAAAATCATTCCTAGGACTGCTGTGATTTTTTTTTTTTTCCCAGATAATTCTAGTACCTCTGGACTGCTGTTTCAGTGGTTTCACAAATCAAAAACAATATGAAAGACTTTTAAGGACATTTAAGACTATATTTTAGACAATTCTGTGATAAGGTGTGTGTGTGTTTATTTTTATTTTAAAGGAAAAGGAGCTACAGTTCTGTGAAAAACAGCTCTAGCCTGAACTCAGTCTTTAGAGTAGTCCTCCATATAGTGTATGCACAGGTTTGGTTCAGGTCTTTGAAAGAACTGTTAAATCCTCCTGACATTGTCCAAACCATTCTTTCTACAGAGTTGCCTTCTCAGGGCTCACACGCTGATGTCTTTCTTCCTCTTTTTCTTTAATCTTAGCAGCACCTTAAACTAGATCTTCACCACACCTGAAGCGAGGTCATTGCTCTACTGTATTGAACATCATCATCACTACTCAGTGAATTGTCCTCCAAAAGCCCTGTCCAAATAATTCACCTTGGAAACGGTCTGCAGAACCATGGGGAGAGGGGAGGGGGAAAGATCCATGACTCCTTCTTATTGCTAAACATTGTACTTTCGGATTTCTAGTGTCTTATAAAGGGGAATTCACATGAACAATATTGCATCATGTTTTGAAACACCTTCAAAGTGTGCCTCTCTCTCTCTGCCAGATGCAGCTGATGGAGTAGCTCAGCCCTGTCTGCTCTTAAACACCTTCACAGGTGGGGACATGCACCAAAGGGAGATGTTAAGTTTTTACTCTTTTATTCTTTATTATTTTAAATTGAATAAATACAAATTTAAAAAAAATAGTATTTTATTTGTTTTATGAGTATGGATGAACATAAAAGTCAGTCTTGTTTGACAAAATAGTGAAAAATTACCTTAAAAGCAAAATAGGATGATCTTGCCTTAGGAAACTGCAAAGTGCACTGCGTATTTTTTTCTCCAGATCCTGCTGTGGCACAGGATGTTGAGTGAACATGAGAGCCCAAACCAAGAGCACACTGCAGAAAATTCTTCCCTGATATAAAGTTTCAAAACTTTGGAACTATGTTTCTGGTTTCAGTTTTATGAACAACTTGCACACTCCCAACTTACGAGCTCTAAGATTTTTTACAGAAATCCAGGGTTTGATAAAATGTGAGAACTACTGAAATTTTGATATGGATTTTAGCAAAGCTTTAAGGATCAATTCATTCAAAGTTCAGATATGATATGACTCACTTTCTTCACCATGTATTCATGGCCGACTTTAATTAAAATACCAAGGAGACAAATCATCCAAAAAGTCAGCACACAAAAGAGAAATATCCATAAAAGCTGTCACCTACAGTTACTGTCAATAAATTTGGGTTTATGAAACTTCATAGCTTTGAACTTATTCTAAATGTGGCAAGAAGTTTTCATTAATAGTACTTTTGTTAGAAAGAAGTTATATAGATAACAAGGATTTGATGAAAAATCACATTTTTTGCTTGTTTTCCCAATATTCTAAAACACAACTCTCATTATACATTGTTTTTATATGTATATTCTTTTACATATAAAATTTTAAGATAAATGTATATAATTACACTTAGATAAAACCTACAATAATTTTTTTATTTTTTTCACTTAACATCCTCCATGCATATTAATATGTTGAAGAACATCATCTTTTCTTTTGTTATTTTTTTCCTCCATTACCTACTTTTGGAGTAGTTTAAAATGTGAAATGTTTCCTGCAACAGGAAAACCTGAAAAATCCAATCCAGCTAGGTCTTGATTTTGAAAAAAAATGTGTAGAATTAAGGTTATTACCTTATATATTTATGGGGATTTGACAGACAAGAATTTATCCTGAAGACTTTTGATATCATTCAGAGCATGAAATTCAGTGTTCTTCCAAGGCATTTCAGATTTGATTTGATTTCTAATAAATAGAAAATTCTGCTTCTCATATAATTTAAGACATGAAGACATGAGTAAACAAATGTGTCATGTGATGAAAACTTAACTAGTATTGAAATAATTACTGCAGCTTATCTAAGAATTAAGATACAAACTCTCTGTTCTTTAACAACTTGATATCTTTTTTTGTTTTCCTGGAAATGTCACCAAATCTGGTTTTGTTTTGGTATCATTGTTTTTTGTCATGTCCCATTTTCTCTAATTTCACATCTCACAGCCTGTGTAGCACAGTGAATGGCATGGATTCTTTAGTCTTTCCTTTTTAGTTATTGTTTTGTTAAATAGTCTGTGATCTGTAATTGATGTTTACAAAAATAACTGCTTAAGGTTTTGTTTATTTGTTTCATCACACTGCAATATAGATTTCTAGGATAATGGAAATTTTTCAGCATGCTATTTCAGCAATGTATTTTCATTATATGCCAATGTTTATGCATAAAGCATCCTGTTTACTTGTTGTTGGATGACAAGCAGCTTGTCAAGTATGCATGACTGACTTTCTTCTGAGAATATTTAAATATCTTTATATGAAGATCTTTATATGACTAGATCTCCTCAAGTAACTCAGTGAGGGGGAAAAAACCTTACTGAATATTTATAGTTTTGATGGCCTAAGTACTTCTTCCTGGAATTTTGTTTTCCTTTTTTTCTTTTTTTCTGCTCTTTAATTAGTTAGGTCCTTCTTATATAGTAATGGCGTACTGGTAACATCAGGCCGATATTTAACTCCTGGAAAAGAGGATTTCAACCTTGGAGAGCTAATGAATTAGAGATTAAAATACCTGAAGAATCTGAAATCAAGGTGTTTCCCAGGACTTAGTCAAATTATTTCGGTGAAGAAAATGTTGTGCTAATGCAATAATGAATGTAGTTTATTCAGACTTGTATCAGGTTATTGCAGATATTTCTCTCTTGTTTTCCTTTCCTTAGTCTGTTCTGCATTAGGGATAGGACCATGAAACAGCTAAAAACACCATTATTAACTATAGATCCTGATGAAAATATATCTGACATGCTGAATATGTAACTGTAACAAAGATTTCTGCAGGCTTACTAAGCTCAGTTCCTCAGCAATTGTAAAGCACTAAGAAAGCCTGATTTAGCTGCCTAAACTAATTCTGTTTGTGAGATGTTTTGTTTATGCTCCTCTGCTGGTACCTTTAAGTACCTTTTTTGTCTGGGCATATGTGTCTATTTGTGTCACATGCATTAAAGCAAAAATTAAACTGTTGATTTTGACTGTGAGTATAACAGCTATATTTTAATAATGTCCACTGCATCAAGTGCAAATAATTAAAAGACAGGAAACTCACAATATATTGCTGGTCTTCAGGATTGTCTTTCTTCAGCAAGCCCTTAGCAAGGAAGGGATTTTGGTTCTGCTTTTGTGTTTCAGTGAAGAGTCATGTTGTAAGAACCCCTTTGAATCTTATGCCCAGTTCTAAGAACCTTACAGAGTAATCAACGTTTTAGGATGTAAGATCGAATGTTGCTGGTGAGGACCTGCTTACAAAACAGGTTAAGCTGTATTGTAAATGTCAGAATACTAACACAATGAAAGATTCTCATCTATTATCAAATTCATTCTTCTTCTGTCATTGATAATTTTTTCCTAATTATGTTAAACCCTATTTCACTATTTCTTAAACAAATTGCATCCCTTAATTACTCCCTTTCACTAAAAGATTCTCATGTGTTCTTCCTAGGTAAATTTTGAAAGTTTCAAAACACTTAATGTATACAAAAGAAAAGTTTTTTCTATGTGTATAATTTTTGTTTCCTGTTTTGATTTGGAGCTTTATATGATATTTTAACACAATGTATTTATCTATACCTATCTCTAGCTAATCGACAGTGCGGATCTAGGTAAACGTTTTACTTTTGCTGACTGGCACTTAGTTTGCTGAAAGATATGTTAGCATTGCTGATGCAACATGGACAACCAATTAACAATGAGGTGACCTTTTTCTTTCATTATTTGATTGTCACTCAGTAGTGCATCTAATGAGCATTCAGAGTTCTTGAGAGCCTCTACTAAAAAAGTATTGTCATGTCTGATGAACATGCTGCTGGCTGAAGTAGAGTTTTTATAAATATATACCTTTTATCAGCCTTTCTCTCTGGGACCCATTAGGAAAGGTTTTGCATTGGGACTCATTTAGGGAGCTCAAGATGCAGAAATACATTGAAATAAAAATGGCATTGAGCTCCAATCTTAAATATAGGGCCACACTTCTGCATATAAAGGTAATAAGGTATAAAGATATAAAGATCATTTAAGCATGCAAATGTATTATACCTACAGCATTTTTATTTGGGGATTTCAGAGACCTGTTATTTTTGTGAACCATGTTGACATTTTCATACACTTGGCGTAGTCCATATGAAGAACAGACAGATTGGTGTTTTGATGCACAAATATCTATCTGCAAGATTTCTTGGGCTACACCGTGATAGAAAAAGCTGTAGTTTATAATGAATTCAAAGGAGGATTTTTGCCAATTTTTGTTTGTATGAAATCTGAATGTATTCTCTCAGGATCAGAGAGGAGAACTGCATTTAGGAGGAGGTTGATGCTCAAAATCTTATGAAGGTTGAAGCAAAAAAAGTGACATAACATTCATAGTGGGGAATACATGGGTTGATTAGAAATATTTAACAAAAGTTAAAATATTTTGTATAAAGACTTTTCATGAAACACAAGAATATCTCCAAGATAAATGAAGGATGGAAGATAAAGCTGCCCTGTAACAGAGTTGGGAAAGCAAGTGTCTAAAAAGAAAGACTGTGGGGGTCCGTGGACAGGTGACAAATGAATAAAGTGTTCATGCAGTCTCTCACCTTTACAGAAGAGTTTTGAGGGAGAAGAATAAGCAAGAAACTGAGGGGAGAATGATAAAAGACAAGTGATACATATCTTTCCTTAGAGGCCTGACATTAATGAGCCTGTAATGGGCTTATTTGACTAAGTTATCTTTTGCTGAAATATGTAAAGTTAAGCAGTTATGCTAATAAGAAAAGGAGTAGCAGGACATTAAAAAGGGAAGAGTCAAAAGTAAAATATGGAACTGTGTATTGCTAGTCAGTTATAAGCAGTTTGACCATGAAACAGATATAATTTAGGATTATAGGACCTTGATATTTTCAGCTATGTAGTTTGAAAACTAAATTACCTCCTACAAGATGATGTAGTTCTTGCACAAACATTACCCCAAAAATATTGGTTATATAGGAGCACACACATTCACATAAAATTATGTGAAATATTTCTATTTTTTGTACTGAATATAGTTAAGGTTAAGATGCTGTTTTCTTCTTAACAGAGGTTGCCTGTTAATTGCCTGTTAATGTAGTTGAGAAACTCTTGTGCTGGACATTTGTTTTGGCTCTTGAGACAAGCACAACAATATAAATCAAACAAATCACTGATGTATATTATACGATACATTTTACTAAATACTAAAGTACTCTTTAATGGGTAGTGCAGGTGGTTGGAGAAAAAGGTTTTGGGGTTTTTTTAAATATTTGTCAGTTTGACCAGTTTTACAAAAAGTATGGTCTAGCTTTATTCCTGCATGGTTGCTATCTGCAAAACCACGCACCAACCTCATTAGCTGAAGTTTAAACTAAAGTGCAGCAGTTTAGGATGGGGTTTAATTTAGTTAGGTTTCATCTTTGAAGAGTTTCACTCAAAATGATCTGTGGAGTACTTGAATCCAGGATAGTATTTTGACGCACCACTCTTCCTGGGCCACTGGATGCCTTGCCACAAATTGAGGACCCTCTCTGTAGGCAGTGGAATCCTGATCATGGCATACTACGGCTGCCTTCCACCACAACCCCCAGGTTACAAGGTCCACAGTTTGGGTGCCCTGACCATGTTATAGAGCTTCTAGGTCTGTTCCATGAAATCACAGAACAGCTGAGTTTGGCACTCATCTCTGGACATTGCATAGTCCAACCTCACTGCTCATACCAGGGTCAGCTTGAGCAGGTTCTTCAAGGTTTGAAATAACAGGTTTCCAATATCTCCAAGGACAGAGACACCACAGGCTCTCTCAGTAATCTGGTCGTGTTTGACCACTCTCACAGTTGAGTCGCTTCTCACACTTAAATGGAATTCAGTTTGTGTCTAATGCTTCTTGTCCTGCCACTGGGTGCTACTAAGGAGAGTATGACTCTCTGTTCTACACCCTCCCATCACGTGTTCATACCCTACTACTTGGAATGCCTGCTTTTGGGCTGGTGCCAATCTATATAGAAGGAAGAATGATAATCCCTTTTAGTGGTTCTTGCTGCAGAGCTATACTTTAACCTGGAAGACCTGTTGTTTTTTTGGAAAATCTTGAAGAAATAACAACTGGAAAAACCTAGGATTTTTTCGTCGTGGGAAGTTTGAGAGAAATATTTTTCATTTCATTTGGACCAAAATCAAATAATTAAAAAGAAACAACTTAATACCTGCAGGTGGCTCATAATCTTTACTGGTACTCTATCTGCACTGCCCAGACCAATCATATTAAAGCATCTTCCCCCCTTTGATGCATAGTTCTGCCTATAACTTTATTAGACTAGTTAACTATATAATTTAAGCACAGCTGAAAATTGTACAAGCATTTCCAATAAAATTGTTTGTTTGGGAAAACTTATTGGTAAAATGCACTCATGCACTGAATGGAAAATGTGGAATGAGATTTGTGAATGGAATAAGCATAGGAGACAACTGAGCTGGTTTTATAACTGTTATTTAGTTCTGAGTTTTCCTTTTCTGATCAGTGGGACTGCAATCTCTATCGTTTTGTTTCTAATACCTTCATTCATTAATTTTGGTGTGTTGCTTAAGACCACAATAAGATTTATAGCTGTATTTGCAAAGCGGCTATGCTAATTCAGAGCTTAGTCACATTTTGTATTTGAATGCTGATCAGTATGATGTTATATTTTTATTTTAGTGCTCTCCTTTCCATTTAATTTTATTGGATATCATTGAAAGTCATAGATGTAATATGCTCAACTACCAAAACTATTGTGAACTCCTAGCATTTAGGAGGTTGTGATTTGGCACTGAAAGCATGTGTGTTTATAGAATAGAATTTATAATAGAACACATTTATTTACATATTTAAATGAATATTTATCGGTGTTTTTTTCAAACTTGGAATATGCTCACTGGAATAACTTTGGGTCAGTATTAATAGCTGTACCATATGTCTCTGTATTTCTGAACCAGGTGGCTGGCAATCATGTCTCCAGATGAGCAGTGGTTCAGTGACAGCAACAAAAAGCCCTCTTGTTCTGTGCACACATTGCCATGAACAATACCTGCTTTCTTCTTTAACGTTTTGTTTATTTCTGAATACTGTTTTAGTATCAAACATTCTGTTGTTTGATGATAATTCAGTATTGGATAACTAGAATTTCTTTCATATGTGATTGAAAGATGTTGCTAAAGGAAGAACATTAGTTTCTCTGCAGTGTTGATTAAGTTACTAGTGTTGTACATCTCTTGCAAGAGTACAAGGCCTAGTAGGTGCTGTATCATGTATTTGCTAAATTTATATGCTTTTCCATAGTCAGAATAAACAAAATTCTGTAAATCCTACTATTTCCTACCTATTTTGTAGAAATAAAACTTTTTCACATCAATTGATCAGTCTGTACATCACACATGAGATTTTTTTCATTCTGACTTTTCTTTCCTTAGACTCCTAGAAATTATTACAACCAGTAGATAGAATTGGTCTAACATTTTCAAAGACTTTTCTTCAGTGTAATCTCTGACTTTATATGTACTAATACTGCCCTGAAATATTCTGCTACAAAGAATGTGGCAAAGCAGTTTTCAGGGTTTTTTAGTTTGTTTATTGGTTATAACTTTCCAGTTACTTTAAGATATTGCTGTGTGCATTTTTTTTTGCATATCTAATAAATATTGTGTGTAATGTGAATTTTTAATGCATGTGTTTTCCTAAGTGTCTTCAAAAAAAAAAAAGCTTAAGTCCTTTCATTGGAAGTTTCATACTCTAAGTTAAAGTATATGGAGTTGTTTATTTCCATCAAAGTTTGAGAAGTTCAAGGGATACATAGACACTTTACCTAAGTTGGTATGTTACATTTTTTTTGTACAGACATACACAGAGAGAGAGATATTTTTGAGAACATGGAGAGTTCTGGTTTTAATGCAACTTCATGCAGAAAAAGATCATAGTTTTTTTTCGCTCATAAATCTTAAATATAATCTGTTGTTTTAGAGGGGAAATTTTTCTTTTATGGATAAACTTCAATTCATACAGGTACAAGTATAGGCTATTTTTTGAGAGACTCCCATACTATTTTTGTTTTGACTTTGACTTCACTTTGACCAGTTTCCTTTTTTTTTTCTGTACTTTAACTAAAAAAAGACAAGGCTTCAATGCCACGATTGGCTTACTAATACGACATTGTGTTTATCATATTACCTGGTGATCTTTGTCTGTGCTGTATATTTTGGCAAGAAATGCATAGGGACTTATATTATTTGATACTCTCACCTAAGCCCATGTCTATTATTTCCAAGGATATTTTCTACATGAAATATGATGTTCAGAACTAACTGGTGAGTGACTGCTGGAGAAATCTGACCTGTTCTGTTGAGACAAAAATAGTAAGGTGCTATTCAAAAAAATGTTAGCTGAGCAGGTCAGGAGGAACACCTTATATAAATTTTGTCACAGAAGAAGTAGAAGCCTGAAGTTCTTTGTCTCTTCCACAAGTTCAGGAAGCTCCATGTCAGAGAAAGTCTCAGGGGTTTTATGCATGTTTTATTATGAAACAAACAACTGAAACAAACAAACAAATTATGCCCACATACTCTTAGTGTGAAACAGTGCTTGCCTTTTATACACCTCATCTTCACAATCAGTTATTTTGCCCTGTCTTCTGGGAATCTGTTCCTATATTGGGTAAGTAACTTTATATATTCCCCACAATCTGCAAAAGAGTATAAGAAAGGGCTAAGTACAGGCACACCTAGACAATAATGGTTCTTGCTAATTTATCAAGGTATTCAGGAGTGTCTGCTATATCTCCTCTATGAGACAAAATATCAAACACACAGCCTGAGCAAGGTACATAACAGAAGTACTGAAAGCTAACATGTCATCTATGTTGCTTTATTACATATACAGTGAGATTTCTGAGAGTGCTCCCATCTATTGTATGCAATGTATCAATAGTTAGCTCCAACAGGGAATAAGAGCTTTAAGTTCTCCACCAAAATTCTTCCTCTTGCCTCCTAAGACAACCTGTGAGAAACTCAAATTCAGAGTACCTGAGAAAGTCTGAATTGATGCATTATCTCTTACTTGTCTTTTACAAGCCTTGAGACATTTTTCCTAAAGGTTTCTCTTGTTAAGCATAACAAAAATCTTAACTAGGCTTTAAATGCCAACCTAGAGCACACTGTCACAGAGAGTAGGACAGATTGATTTTAGTATTAAAACATTCAATAAATTTTGTTATATGCTTTATTTTAGTTTATCTTTATTTTAGGGGTTTTTTATTGTTTGGATGGTAAATTTTCATCTCATAAAAAGATATATCTAAGCGTGATATAAAGGGATATTTCCTCTAAAAATTCTTTTTACAGAAATAGTTTTGGTATACATTTAGAAGTACACTTTTAAACTATTAAAAATACAAGCTTGCCAGCATAATAAGTTCCCAGAAGGAAAACTAAAACTAGATGTATCCTATCACTGGGGGTAACAGGCTGAGCTATAACATTTCAGCTAAATATTTTTGCTGAATTTTCTGATAGAAAATAAATCCTTTTCTGCCTGAATTGCCTGTCATCTTATGGGATTAATTTTTTATGCATTGTGCCCCCATTTTTCAATAAAAATAGTTTTCAAACCCTGCAATTTAGAAAACATTTATTAAAGAGAAGGAGGTGGTGCTTCCTGGCTTCTGTATGGCAGTATTTATGGTATGCTTGCATGACATATTTAACTTAAGTGACCTTGTTTTACTGGAAAGGCAACTACTAATAGACGAGAAGTGATTTAGGGCAGCTTAATTCATAACTTTCTGTGATTACTTTGTGATTCCGTGATCCAACTCCTTCCCTGCAATACAGCAGAAGTATTTTTTGTCTACGAAACCCATCTCAAATTTCATTTTGATTTTTGAAAACAAGCTAGAATTTGTCACTTTGCCAAGAAATAACTAGAAGGTTTTTGAAGGTCTCCTCCAATCCAAACCATTCATAATTCAGAATCCTAATTTTATCATTCTAAATGGACTGCACGCAAGTCCTTTTCCACTAGACTGCTGAAACACTTCATCACAGAGACAAAAACCAAAAAAAAATATACAGCCATTGTTCTTCTTTATTCTGGTTTGAAAAAAGGCTCATTCAAATTTTGCCTTGCACTTTTGCATATGGAAATGTCACTGCTCCACTGAGACTATGAGACCATGTGTATGAATTCTCCAAGAACAGTCACCACATGTAAGGAATGTAAATTCTATGGTTCTGTCCCTAGAATATCCATTTACTCTCTGAAAAGTTTTTCTTCTCGTATATTACACAGTGTGTGGACCAACCCATGATAGCACCAGGTAAGGAATATTATCCTGAAAAAGTTTAGCTATTTTGTACACAATAGGATGATTTGTAATGTAAACCACTGTGTGAAAAGAAAGAGGAAGAAAAGGTATTGTGAAAGATTTACACAGATTTCTTCTTTCTCTGCAGATTCTTTTAAGTGAAGCAGCTGTATCTTGGATTTCATTGTGTGACCTTTACACTTAGTGTCAAGCTCTTCAGATAGCTGCCAGATTTGGCAAGGTTAAAAGGTAAGTGAAATATTTAATGTTAAAGCAAACCACTGCAAGAAAACAGAAACCTCTGTATTTAGTAGGCATTGTTATTAATATTATGTATTAAAATGCCTGACATCTGGAGTGCAAGGTGCTTTTTGCAATGTTTAAAATTTTATTGCTTTGTTTAATTTGCTCATGGTAGTTTCTAAGATATAAGTTAAAAATTAAACACCTACATTAAGGAAATAGGAAAATGGAATTGCAAATGAATTGTCCTCTGTATAACTTGATACCATTAAAACAAGAATTCAGGTTTTCAAATATAGGTGTAACAAGAAGGCAAATGAAAAAGGGTATTAAAACCGTGATGTACAGATTAGACAAATGTAATTATCTTTTGATTTTTTTTTGTTTGTTAGTGGATTTTAGTTGGCATTTCTTTTGTAAAGCAGAAAACAAAAAAATGGCCTACCTTAACTGAAATAATCAAATGGAACGGAAAGACTTTATTAAGCAGACAGCAAACAAGTTTGTCTTCTCAAAGCTTGGTCATTTACATGATGCTGAATGCCTTCTGTGAAATAAGCCTCAGTAAAACCAGTGTCATCAAGTATA
The DNA here is from genome assembly GCA_013398055.1 of Ifrita kowaldi. Classification (NCBI taxonomy): domain Eukaryota; kingdom Metazoa; phylum Chordata; class Aves; order Passeriformes; family Cinclosomatidae; genus Ifrita; species Ifrita kowaldi. The sequence continues at coordinate 130,626 of VZRS01009192.1, forward strand.
CCTATTTTGCTATTCTACTTGACAGATTAGAGAAAGCATATCTATTTAATCAGTCCTTTATATTAAACATAATATGTAAAATGATAGCTTAAAATGTTAATTTAAATCAAGGTCAATTAAATGAATGCTATATAAATCAGCATTTCTTTTATCTCTAAGAGAGACATTTTTCATCCTTTACAAATTTGTGGGTCAGATATTGCCTCAAGGAGAAAGTTATGAATAATTTAAGAACTACCATTTTTACTTCGGATGCGAGCAGTAAGAAGCACTTTCAGGGCTAGTTACTTGCAGCCTATTCCAGGGAGTACTGCTTATTAAAAAATGACTTTTCTCTTGTATTGGGGTCCCCAGTACAAGAAAGACATGGACCTTTTAGAGAGGGTGCAGAGGAGGGACACAAATATAATCAGAGGACTGGAACACCTGACCTGTGAAGACAGGCTAAGAGAGTTTCAGCTGTTCAGTCTGGAGAAGAAAAGCCTTGAGGGGGACCTTATCACAGCTTTTCAACAAATAAAGGAGAAAGACTTCTAACCAACTCCTGCATCGACAGGACAAAGGGCAATGAGTTTTCTTTGAAAGAGTCTAGGTTTAGATTGGACATGCTGAAATTTTTTTTTATAACAAGGGTAGAGGGACACTGAAGCAGGTTGCCCAGAGAAGTTGTAGATGCCCCATCCCTGGAAGTGTTCAGGGTCAGGTTGGAGGAGGCTTTAAGCTATATGATCTTGTGAAAGATTTCTCTGCCCATGGCAAGTGGGTTGACTAGAAGGTCTCTTAAGGTCCCTTCCAACACAAACCGTTCTATTGTGTGTCTGGAAATAGAGTTTATACTTGGAACTTTAGGGAATATGACTGAACAAGTTTTTGTCGGAATCTCATAAGCAGAGTAAAAATCAACATAATGAAATACGAAAGCCTAGAATAATAAAAGTACTAATTGCGCATTAATATTATTGTCAAGAAATTGAAAATGGGGAAAAGTCTCTAGAGAAAAAAAAAATTACCCCTACTGTATCAAACTATTAGGAAATTGTAATGACAGATCTAATATGATGATGCTAGTTTTTCCATCCAGGTTACTGTAAATGAATTATTGCACAATACCTTTTTATCTTTTTGAAGCACATGTTAATAACTCCTGTCAAAACTGAACTCAGAAGCTAATAAGACTTTTACATCATTATGTACATTTGTGGTCCAGAAAAATAGAACAAGTTAAGATGTGAAAAATAATTTACTGGATTAAGAAAAGGTAAGGATCACTTAGGAAACAAGCATACATTTAGGGTTAATGGGTAGTGCTCGTGGCCACCAATGCAGGTAATTTTTTAATGACGTGATTGAGACAGGTTTCTGCTCTGTATTACTTTTCCAAAACATTTCCTTTCTATTATTAGTAGCTCATTCTTCAGATAACATTGTTAGAAAATACATTCTTAATAGTGCTAAATTTTTTTCTTCAATAATTATGTTAAATAAGTCACTTTTAGCAATCTGCTGACATGCAGTTTTCTTCTAGTTCATTGAATTTCACTTACATCTGACTTACTTTTTTTTTTAATGAATAAGAAAGTGCTTATAATTCAACAGAGAAAATAATTTTCTTTAAATAATTGTCAGTGTAAAAATATTTTAGCAATACCTGTTTGGTACTTATTTGTCAGGAACATGAGCCGTACTTATTCAGGTGATGAATTTTGCAGTTCAGTCCTTGTGCCTGACAAAACTAATTCCAATTTATGCTCCCTCTGGTCATAAGAAGAAACATGACAAGTCTCTATTCTCTGTACCTTCAAATCATGCAGTGTTCCTAATGTCTGACTACACATGATCTGCTTCATCTATCTGACAGTATTGCATTGCACCGCATTTTGCAGAAAATACAATGATGTTTCTAATGCAACCATAAATTCATCTTTTTTTTGTTGAGCTCAGGAGCTAAATCCTTAACAAAGAGGATTTGACATATGAAATCACTTTCTGGTTTCTATTTTGATGGGCTTATATGTAGTTGCTAATAAAATCATTGACACTTATATCCATGTAATATTGTATACACAAGAGAGGAAGACATAGAAAGTAAAAATGTGCAACTTATTTTACTTGATTGACCAGAAACTCTCTGATGCATTCCAGGAGGTGAAAATAGTGTTTCTTAATGGATCTCTAGAATAAATCTTTTATATCTGATTAAAATGTAGATGAGCATCATGAACTATTGTAATTTGTAAGGGTTGATCTCCTGATGCAATTTTCTTCCATCTGCTTCAGGTGTAGAGTTTACAGAGAATTTGCTACAATTACTGAATGCAATTCAGGTGCAGATGAAATCCCCAACCTAAAACTCCCTATGCAAATGAAAAATTCTTTATAATACTATTGCTAATATCTGCTCTTTCAAAAAATTCGGCAACTTTATAATAAAATCATTTTTAGTGATGAGAAATTATGGAAGTGCTATGGAAAATTTGCATGAGAACACATGGAAATCTGAATGATTCTGAGATCACGAGCTAATCTCATATTTCAAATCTTCACGTACTAGTAATGCTAATTTTGTAATTTTTAGTTCTTAGGTTGTTTACTTAATATGTAAGGAGACATATAACAAGCAAGAAGTCAGTGTAATTGTCCTAAAGACTTTTATTTCTGTGTTTTGCATATCAACTTTAGATTTTATTGACTGCTTACTATGGTCTTTTATTAAGGAATTGCATTACAAGGCTAGTTTAGAGAAGGGAAATGATCCCAAAATCTCTTATCTCTGAACATGGTTCTTTGGCTGTAAGAAACTAAGAGTAGTTTGTAGAGACTTCATCACATTAAAACAACTAATAAATGTGAACTTTACCACACCTACACTTAGAAGTTAGTAGAGGGACATAGATTTCTTGGAGTAATGGTCGCTAGACAAGAGAGACTAGGAAGTGAAGAATTATATTCTTCAAATGTGTCAGAGACAAAGGGAAATGTTGCCAAAAAGGTAATTTTCTATTTAACAGATGTTATATAAAGAGAGCACATTGTTTCTTTTAACCTTTTTTTT
>VZRS01009192.1:133691-223721 GCA_013398055.1 Ifrita kowaldi
TTTTTGGTAGGAAGAATAACAAACCTGCCCTTTTAGTAAAATATTGTACACAGCCTCTGCAAAACAGTCTGCTTTGAAAGCTGGCAAGGAATGCAGGGATCAGCAATGATTTGACATTGAGAAATTAAATGGAGTTATTTAGTGGCAGGAAACTGCATTCAATGAGCAGAGAAAAATATACATAACACTTAGCTTGCAAAGAACAGTAATACTGTCTAAAACAGTTGCCTGTCTACAGGAGCTTTCTTTATAACTTTTTTTAATGGAAAAGAGTAATTGAATATCCAATTCACTCTCGATTTTTTGATATGCTCATCATATGGTGTCATATGGTAATTTTTAAAAAAGTGTTACTTTTTAAAGGATATCTGTATAAGTTCAAATCTGCAACATTTTTTTTCTATATGATACCTGGAGCTTTATGACCATGCTTATGTCCTGAGCAAAAACTCTGCTTACTAGAGTACTACTCCCTTGAACACTAGAATGGCATCTCAGAATGATGGATTGAGGAGAGAAGTAACATAGAAGCACCGACAGTAGATGAAGACAGAAACATTCTTAAGGGTGAAAGAAATTGAAGGCTAATTGATCATAAAAATTTGGGGTTTAGAGTGTATTTCTTAGTGGGTATGTGTACTTTTATTGCAGATAGTAACTAAAAGCTAACACCTCTCCAAGAACAGAGAACAGCATCTATGTAGAAGAAGAAAAAAAAAAGATCTAGAAAGTAGATTGTGATTTATTTTTCTCCTTCAAAAATGTAGAGAATAGCATAGCTCTATTAATTTCTATGACTGTTTAGAAAGAACCTGACCTTACTGGCCTTTAACTATTACATATGAGTGAAAATTGGCAGTGGTTGTTCAATTAGGTTGATGGCTGATACTGTGATGGAAGTTGCAAAGAAAGGGTGAAATGTAATGAGTAAATGTAATGAATAAATTGTAAGTGAATAATTTCTGATATATTAGAAAGGCTTTGACAAAAATCAGGCGAAGTTTACCAAATTCTGAATATGGTAAAATAACTGCCAGCATAATTGTCTAATAGCAATTTTTTCAGCATGCTAGTCTGAGCAAGAAATAGTCTTTCTTCAGTTTGCATCTTCATAACTGTCATAAACTTGGTTTCCTGCTCTGGTTTTTAATATCTTTGTTGCTTTTTATTTTTAATATTTTGTGGCTCTTACTGTTGGTGGTGCGCTCTCAGATTCTAGAAAACAGACTGGAATTCTGGGGAATTTTCTGTTTCCTAATTCATTCTGTGGAACTGTAAAAAAAAAGAAGAAATGAAGAAGTTAAAAAGCTCCTCTTAGAAAAGAGATGACTTGTAATCATAAGGTGCTTTTTGACTACTGAGGAGATGAGAGCTTACTTGGTGGTGCACTGGAGAGGTTTCATAATATACAAGAATAAAACATTCTTTTTTCCTTCTTAACAAAGAAATTTCCCCTTAAAAAGGATAAAATGGTTTTTAAAGTTCTCTTGGTTTTTTTTCTATTCTCTTTATCAGTGCCAGCAGTTGCAGATTAAATACCTCTAAAAGCAGCAACATACTAATTCTTTTAAACTGCTTATTTTTTCCTCCCTTGATGTCATATACAATTTCCATTAATATTAAGTATAAAATCAAGCTATGCATATATATATATACGCACATAGAGAGAGACGTATATACATATATATAAAAGACCCCCCAAAAAAATACCCGGCTGCATAATGGTGATACAGCTGAGCAAATCCAACAACTGACTGGATATACCAGTCCCTTTTCCATGCTTCCTTTTCTATTCTCAGCTGAATATTACTTCTAGCTCTATTGCTTCATAGTGTGCTCATCTGATCCCTTCACAGATTAATTCCACCTAGTAAGGCTAGATCATACCATAGGGGGAAAAAGAAATAAAATATTTCCTGCACACTCAGATCTCAGAGGGGTCACTCTAATGACAGAATTGAGGAGGCAACACTGTGGGGCAGCAGGGGAGGAGGAGGAATGGGAAAGATCTGAGCATTGCTCCTTTTGCAACAACCATTAGTACCAAACATATTTAACAGTGGAATGCACCACTGATTTGTTTTTCAGGAGGGGGTTTGTTTGGGTGTTTTTGTTTGGTTCATTAGTTAGCTGGTTTTCATTTGTTTTTGTTGGTTTTTTGTTGATTTTTTTCTGAACTGTTTGTCGAAATAATATATTTTTTTCAATGCTAGATTAAGTGGCCTTTAGCTTTCCTGAAATTCCAACCATTCTAATATAGTAAGAGCAGCCTACATTTGCAGAGTTTTATATCATGACTATTGTTTAAGTCAGGATTGTTTTTACAAAAAAAAAAAAAAATCGTTTTTTTCCTAGTAGTTAATATGTCTCTTCATGTGCTATGGAAATGTGCTACTGGTTCAGAACGGCAAATAATACACCCACTAAGTCACTAGATATACACACTGCTAGAATTTCTTGCCTCAGACAATACTACACTACTGTTCTGTCATCTTGAATGCTTACTGAAAATCTAAAAAATATGGTTTTATAATCAGTTGTTACTTCTTTCAGTTGCCTTCATGATCATTTCTATTTTATCAAGATATATCAGTAAAAATTGAATCTGGGAAGTGGAGGAGATATTAGTTGTGAAATATACTGTGAAAGTAAATAAGAAATTCAGATGTCAACATGTCTGTAGTTGTACATTTCTCTGACTAATTGAAATCATAGATCACCACCACACCATCATCATTATCACCCCTTGTCCAAAATTATTTCAAAGTTCTTGAAGGGTTGGCACTGGGGGAGTTCTCATTATTATTTTAATTTAAATAGAAATTACTTGTTCAATTATAATACTTATGTAGTAAAGTATTACTGTATCAAATTCTGTAATTTGTCTGATCTTTAAAATGTATTATGTTTATATTATGCTTTTGCATTTCAATTTGCCAAAGTTCTTCCTCAGTTATTCTAATTTCTGAAATCTATTTATGCTTAGGTGTGAAAAGAACAAAAAGATTTTATGCAAAGAAGTAGATCATTAAAATCTGCATACATTTTCAATAGTTGCTAAAACTGAATCCCACTTAAGTAGTGAATTTTAATTAATAAATTATATTTTAGCAATGTTATAACACTAGATAGAACTCCAGCAGAAAAGCAGCATTAGGTTTTTCAGAGTTTTATATTAATGTATTCATAGGATTTTCAGTCTACTTTCCTTGCTGGGAGAAATTTTCTTTTGAAGTCATTGAAATGTCATCTTGTGTTTAAAACAATAAGGCTTAGCAAAGTGACATGAAAATGGGTCTTCCAAGTGACCTGACATCTGAAGTTGCAAAAATTTCATTTTTATTAGAGTATGGAAAAAAATCTTGCAAATCAGGAAGAAATACAAAGAAACCCAACCAACCAAGACAAATCAAAGCAAAAAACCACCAAAACAGCAAAAACATGTGTGAAATGTTGACCTCCAAGAACCCACGATACTCCTACTCTGACCGAAGACTGAAAACTGGCTGGGCTTGGTGCATTGTGATTGACAAGTTGTCTTAAAGGTAAAGGTGGCAATTTTCTGATGTGTTGTGCTGTTTACTAACTAGTAACTGTTGAAGAGCTGGCTAGTATCCATCCTGTAAAGGATGTAAAGGAGAACATACATTTAATAACTAATGAATCATTCTAAGATTCCAAGAAGATTTTGTCTGCCAGCTTTTGTACTTCTCTGTAGCAGTTTTAAAGAGAAGACCGACTTTGAGTGCTTTTCTTTGAAATAAGAACAACCTCACACTGTCTCACAGAAAGAGTAGATGTCTTAAAAGATAATTTGGGTGGTGATATAACAGTTTTCCCATCTAAGGCCAGTATTAGCTGTATATCTGGCAGGAATATCCCACTTCCAATCTATTCTGAGGAGCTGACTACTAGTATGCTTCAATATCCTTGCTCTTGGTTTTGTTTGCTTATTTTGTGGGGATTTTTTTCATTTTCTGCATCTTTTTAATCCAGCACATTAGTTTTTGTTCTATTAATCTCAGTTGCAGAGAAGGCTACCTTTTTTTCCTCATTGGCATGCAATGTGCTTGAAAACTATTTTATCTCCTCACAGTTTTCTATTGAGACAGTAAACCAGACCAGCTTTTCATGATATTATTTGTAGGTGAAGGATTGATTTTCTTCCTACCACTTTTTCCTAACCTCTTTTAATTTAGTTTGTACTCTTTCTGACAACGATTCTCAAAAACTAGGCTTAATGCCTTAATGATTGTTCTTTCCAGTGATAACCAAAGTAAAATATTAGGTTTATGTGTCTTCCTGTCCCTCCCCCCATGCAGCTCTACATCATCTTCAGAAATCACTGAAGACAAGTAATTTGACAGCCTGTATTTATATAGCTGATTATTTCTGCATCAGATATAGAAGTCTACCAACATAATTTCTATGCAGATGCATGTATTTCTAATAAAAAGCATTCTATTGTTCTGGAACTGTTCTGCAAATTTTTGAGGTAATTGTTATTTCTGGGCTTGTCCTAGAATGGGCTAGTTGACCTCCATTGTTTTTAGCTGGCTGGAATGAGGATATTTCTTATTACATTATACCAGTATTTTATTAAAATATTGAACAGAGCTAGAACCACAACAAATTCTGCTTGACCCATCATCTACTTCAGGGGGGTTCTTACCAATGTGGGTTATGCCAGCAAACTCTACCCAACAATAACATCAGTAACAAGTCTAGAGAACTTGTCCCATCCCTGGAACTGTTCAAGGACAGGTTGGATGAGGCGTTAAGCAACCAGGTCTAGTGAGTGGCATCTCTGCCCACGGCAGGGTGATTGGAACTAGATGAAAGTTCTGGTATTGGAACCGAGACCATTGTATGATTATATAAATATCCCTATATTTAATTTAATCACACTGATTTTTTCTACCACCTTCTTACCAATGAGTTTTCTGTGAATGAGATCTGTCTTGCAGAATTAGAGCCTTGGAACAGACGATGGAACAGACTTCATGTGGCTGCTCAGAGAAGCAAGGACAATTATCTTGCTTGACTCTTAGGCTAGTCATAAAGTCTTAAAAACAAACAGTTAAGTTCTGGTGTACATTTAAAATGTGTTCAACCAATTTAGAATATAAATAAGCATGGCATTTACTAGTTTTCTATTGCTAATTACCAATGAGGTACAGAAATTTTGGGATGGGAAATTCAAGTGCTTGTTCCTTTGATTTCTTCTTTTTTTTTACTGTTATTTTTACATTCCTAATTCAATCTTGTCTCATGGAAATTGGTAGGTTAACCCAGTTAATGAAGTTATTAATTGGTAAATTGGTTAATGGTCGTTAACCCAGTTAATCAGTAGTTTCTCCCTCTAAAATAATCTGAGTTCTTAGTTATAAAACATACAAAAAAGCCTCAAGGTTTTCCCTTGATGAATAGACTGATTTTGTAAAGAAAAGAAAGCAAATATTTGATGAAGGGAGAAATTATGTTTTCAGATATTGAATGAGAAGGGGAAAAATTGCTCACTTCTCAACATAATGTCTTCCTCTAAAATTTCTTCTAATTTTCGAAGGAAAACTTTTTATTCCATTGTTTTAAGATGAAACAGTATTTATTGCTTCTGCTTACATGTAGTTGTGTATATTTAGGAAAAGAATAATGCTAGTATCAAATATGCTGAAGAAATCTGATTTTCAAAAAGCATTATATGAGACTTGTATAAGTGAAAACTCATTTTTAAATAGTCTTTAAGACTGCATTACAAATAGTTTGTCTTTCTGGAGTTGTAGGATAATACAAAAATATGGAATTACGATGACTAATCTTTTATCATTCGGTGAGTGTTAAGTAATGAACATTTTATGCTCCATTACCTTACAATGTAGAGTGCTTTTTCTTTCTTCTCCCTTTTTCACATGAAAGAAGACCATTTACTAAGGCTTCAACTGCAGCCAGCTTTAACAGAGAACACAATTTAATATTTTAACAGACCAAATACAATGCTCTAAATTGAGTGGTCACTCTAAAAAAATTCCAAATATTTTAAACTTGTGTGAGCTTAGAAGCGAGTAAAAGCAAAATGGTTGGATTATACATTGAAAAGGAGAAGTTTGTTTCTGATTCTTACACTTTCACAAATAAGGTCAACTATAATTCAATGGCTGTACGCTCATATAAGATCTACAAATAAGAGCAGTCAGTAGGAAAGAAAGGCTAAGTTTATAATGCTTCTGTAAAAAAGTGACTATCATAATTTTTACTAAAGGACTATAACTGTCTGCTAGACACAGAAGACACGGCCTCATGATTTTTTTTAGTGTCATGAAAAGCAGGTTTAGTGATTTGAACAATTTTAAGTCTTTAATATGTATTTGTTCTGCAATATGAATTAATATTACATGCTTATTTATGGCTGAGAGGGGTCTGCCAAATAATATAAGAAAACTTTTGATAGCTTTTCTTTCTATTTTATGTTGAATGTTTAAAATTAATGCCATTTAGATTTTGTGTAACATGCTCTAGGTGTGGTTGCATCACTGTTTAGTGGAGGCGAAAGTTTATGCATTTCAGAGAGGCACCTCAATCTGTTGATTTCCCAGACGCAGTCTGGTTGGTTCTTTTTCTATAATGGTGAGTTGTGGGCACTTCCTTGTTTACTTGCAAATGCTGCAGATGACCCCTCTTTATCTCTATTTTGCTGATTTTTCATTCCCTTTCATTCATATAATTTCAGACCCTCTGCTCATCAACACTACCTACCTCTGCCACACAGGGCTGTTAGCAGCTCTCTCTCTCTCCCATCATCACTAGTTTAAAGTCCTCCTTACCTTAAAACATTAAATGGTCTCTAAATACTTTATCACAATATATTGAGTTGTATGAAAAGATGGAAAACAGCTATCAATACCAGGCGTGGGTCCGCAGGTTACTGAAATTTGTTACTGAGACTACTGGGGTGTTCTGGAGATATTAGTACAGATGCTCCTGCTGTAAATTGAAAACATATTCATAAAGACTTTCATTGCTTCCATGACTATTGATTTACCTTAAAGCATCATATGTTATCAAAGAAGATTTTAAAACTTCATGTAAAAAAATATAAAATTAAACTCAACCAATGCAAAAAAGGATGTATCATCTGCACAAATTCAGGATTTGTAAAAACTTATCCATATAACAATATTTTCTTATCTGTATATAATATATATATCTTTCTCTATTTTTCCCCCACCTTTTTCCACTTTTCGTTCCCTAGAGATCTGATTTATTTCCAGGTGCTATCCAAGCAGTGCAGGATAGTTCATTTAGAACACATGTATTTCTATAACACTTGAAAATATCTGAAATACTCTTTTTAGCACTTAAGTACAGATTTTTCAAGCTTGACAGCAGGGAATAAATAAGAAAAGATACTCAATTTGTGCTCATTAAAACTGGATCGTGTTTGAAGAACAGTCACAAATAATTAAGAGAAGTCATCTAACTGAAGAAAAAGGTGATGTACAGATCAATGCATTTGCTCTTTAGCACAACATCGTAGTCTATATAAAATCAGGAGTTTGAGAAATCCAAGAACTTTAATACAATTATCTAAAAGATAAGATTATTGATTTGAACTTTGCCAATTCAATTGTTTATAAGACTGTATTAAAAATAGTTTATCAAACTGAAAAATTACTTCTAAGCCAAAAAACCCCAGGGTAATAGGTTTAAATTCAGTCATCTGCTTGAAGCTTCACATCTCCTTCAAAGCAGAAAAAGAGAGAATACTTCAACTTTTATATTAACAAGTACTAAAATTTCCCTTCCCAGACAATGAGTTATCTTTGTTTGCTTGATGTTTAAATAAAAGAAATAATTGTAAAATATTTTTCTCTTCTGGATTTTGGGTTAATCTACTATTCCTTGAAATTCTATTTGACTGTCAAAACAGAAATACCAAAAATTTGCACAGCATGAATAAAACCTATGAAGTTTCCAGCATTCTTTTTCCTTTATACAGTCCAAATAATAGCATCACTCACTTAATAAACCCTTCTTACAGGCCACTTTCTTTTCCAATATATGTATGTAATTTTCTACAATTTAAACAAATATGTATAAAACAATAATATGTATGTTTTATATTCTGATAAGGCTTGTGTATAATTACTGTCATATTCTTTTATTCCCAACAATATATAGTTATATATATAATGAACATTATATATATACAATGAACAGCATGGGTTGCAGTTCATGGCAAGATGTGCACTTTTCACATAGGCACTGTATAACATTTTTAAATTAATTCATACAAATTTTCTCACATACTTTAGCCACACTTTAGTACATTTATTACTGCCTAAATTATCTGTTCTGGGGCTAAGGGTTAATTTATAATAGGCTTAACACAGAAATACATAATAACAATCTATTCCTAAAAATGTAGTTCTTTGTACAAAATCTTTCTTTATCGTCTCTGTGAGTGTTAGCACATGACAGAAAGGGAAAGTATTGTAAAAGTATAGAGTTTCAACATCAAATATAATTGCCAGACTGAATGAAAGCCATTCAACCCACATTGAAAACACAGATATAAGAATGTGTTATTATAGTACCACATGATGTTTACACAGTTGCCAGATGTGCCAAGGATTTGCTCTACAGTTAAGACTGAAATATGGAATCTTTCCTTGATACATGCAGATTGTGTCTTTATTTCAGAGTACCTTGAAGTATAAATGCAATACCAACACAAACCCAAAAATATTTGTGCAGGCTTAGTAAAAAGGAACAGTGGTATTATCATTGACTTCAGAATTACTTTTAAAATAAAATTAAAATGGAAATACCAACTTTTATCCATGTAACAGTAGAGGAATATAAAGTGGAACACTAAAAGATATTGCTAAAGAATAGAATAAAGACATAGTTTCACAATGGAACCGTGGCAAATTTTCATTCATATATATCTATGTACATGCTTAGTTAGATATTTTAGATGAAAATTTGTTCAATGATGTAATATTTGATGTTCTTTTCTTTTCTACCCACCCATATTACAAAGACAATATGTGCTTTTAAATTTGGATGTAGTCTAGTTAGATAACTCATGCAAATGGAATAGTGAGAGCAACAAAAATATGATTCAAGATATGTTTTCTTCTGTGCATTAAACCTCATTCTAGATCAATTGGAAGGCTATGACTGCAGCAGACTGTACAAATTAAATGTTTAATAAAGAACACCAAATAATATCAGAATTAGTCACAAGATACTGATATTGTTCCTATTCACTTATCAAATGGCAGAAATGGTATGGCAAAGATGTAGATACACCACCACCCAAAGCGACACCACTGTGACTTACATTTTGCAGCTCAACGAACATTTGAAAAAGAAAATGTAATTGGTCATGTAATTTCTTAAAATAGAGGTAGTCTACCATCCAGTTGTTTTTCCAGCTTAAATCCTGCATTCACTCATGGTCAAGGTCCTTGGTCTTTCAGGAATGGTTACTGATGCACAGTAAAAGTCCTTACGGCTTTCCCTCTGGAACCTGGAAACTGTGTACGGATATTAAATCTTTCCCCACAAAGAGAGTCTGTCAGATCACAAAGTCTAGAGCTATTTGCAAGATGAGGCACAATTTCAATGCATAAATATGAGGACTAGTTGATAGACATGGGGAATTGTATAAATTCTTAATTTTGTATGCAGCATTTCAGCAAGGTAAGCCATGAACAGATTTGCAAACAGTATGTTTGATTGTCTTCACATAATTACCTGAATTCCTGAAGAAATTATATGTCTAATATTAGTTTGCTCTTAGAAGATCCTTGTTTTTCCTAACTATATTAGTAGGAAAATCCTCAGTATTAGCATCTCCTCCATGGCATAAAAATAACATTAAAATTGACACTGACTTCAGTCAGCTGAGAAAAAAATGTAAAGTAGTTCAGCCTCAGCCAGACAGAATTTCCGGAAAGGTGTACATTTGTAAACTTGTCCTCAAGGTTATACATTGGAATGAAAAGGTAATGACTACATTTTGTGTGTAAGCTTGCAAAAATGAAATGAGATGAATACACTCATGCTTTCAAAGAAATACTTCAATAAAATGACAATGAAAAGGAATCATGGAGCTTCTTAGAAATTCATCCAGAGAGATTAGAAATATCTAAATTGTTTGAAACCTGTAAAGTAAAATGCACATTTTCACCCAGACTTTTTGTACACCTATAGTATGTAAACTATTGTCTATACCAATATACAGTGTTTGCTTGTGGGAAGTGCAAATTTGGAGATGAAAAGCATTAATACCCATTAATGTCTTATGCAAAACTTACATCAAAAGTCCAGAGAATCAAATGTTAAATCACTTCTCCAGTTCTGTGGGGAAAATAAAAAGTGTCCGTGTGATTAGGAGGAGTTTCTGTTTACCTTTCATATGATTACTCTTGGTTTATGCTTCAAGAAAAAGAGAACAAGTTAAAATGATGGCAAACTGGAAGCAGAGAAGGGTAGTAGATCCATATTTAAAGAAAAAATCCATGTCTAGAAAATGGAAGTCTGCTAAGTAATAGTGGCCGTATCAGAAGGTCAGCATCAAAATCAGTGTCTTTTTCTCTTTCTAGAGACAATGTTAAAAATCAGGAACTTATTTTTGGAAACACCATTCCAGCATCCTAGATTTATCAATTAGAAGATATTATTTTGCCTTTAAAATTAAATAAAATCAATGATGGAGAATGAATGGCTGGTCAAACTTAAAAATATTACCCATATTATGAAACAGACTAATAACTTTTTCTACATCAAAATCCTTACTACATCAAATAGTGGTAATTTAAATCAGTATTAGGGCAGAGAAGAAGAGGAAAGATAAAGCAACCTATATAAATTACTTGAGATAGTTTCCAAGTTCTGTAACAAAACCAATGAACTTGTGAAAGTAAATAATGGTCCATTTTCTAAAATACCCTTCCTCGTCTACTTGGAAACTTACTGTGAAGCTCAGTGGCTCCATCTGTTTGCTGTCACCATTAATATTTAAATTATAGAATCACAATTTAGGGTTGGAAGGGACGTCTAGAGACCATCTAGTCTAACCCCTCTGCCAAGGCAGGGTCACCTAGAGCAGGTTAAACAGAAACTCATCCAGGTGGGTTTTGAATGTCTCCAGAGAGGGAGACTCCAAAACCTCCCTGGGCAGTCTGTTCAATGCTCTGCCACCCTCAATGCAAAGATCTTTCACATCTCTTGAGGGGTTTCACATCTCTGGAGGTGGAACTGCTTCTGTTTTAGTTTACAGCCACTGCTCCTCATGCTGTTCCTGCACACCACTGAAAAGAGTCTGGCACCATCCTTTTGAAAGCTGCCTTTGAGATATGTATATGCATTAACGAGATTCCTTCTCAGTCTTCTCCTGACTAAACAGGCCCACCTCCCTCAATCATTCTCCATAAGAGAGCTGCTTGAGACCCCTCATCATCTTTGTGTCCTCTGCTGGACCCTCTCCAGTAGCTCCTTTTCAAAAATTGCAAGGCTAGGATTTCAGGGAATGAAAAAATAAAGTAAAAATTAATTGGTTGAAGTCATGACCTTCAATCTTCTTTTGTTCTAAAGATTAAATATTAATTTTGAAGTCTCTGGGAACATGTTGGAAATAAGTCTATTGACATGGTTGATGGAAAGAATAACACAGTAAAAAAAATCATAGCTTTCAGAGTTTATAATAATGAGGGATGATATGCAACAACAACAGTAAAACTTTTTCCTTTTTTTTTTTTCAAAGTGATAAATGCTGTGACATGTGGCCCAAATGGTAAACCATGTCTCTTATTCTGCCTAGCAGATTGAATTTCTGTTGCAATCCCCAGCAGATCATCCTTGCCAAAATGAGTCAACCCCTCTAGGTTACTTCTGATATACGAAAACAATAGTCTTCGTGCTTTTTTCTTGCTACCCAAACACAGAATTCCTCACAACAGCCCAAGATGACTAGTTATCTCATAGACACAATAAAAACTTGAAAGATAGAGTGTCTAGATCAATCCCCACTGCGGGTAAAACTTTTCAGACTGTAGTCCTTTCTCAGCTGTGGTACCTTTATTGGGAGAATACATTTGTCACTTAACTAGGTGTTAAAACAGTTCGAGAAAGAAAATACTCCAAATAAATCTGTTTATAGGCTATGAAGAAAAATATTACCTTTTGACAGAAAAAGAATGGTTAAACTAGTCTTGTACATAATCACAATGACTACTAAGTACTTTTCTACACTTACTGTTTAACACATGATCTTATCCAGCCTATTGGCCCAAAAGACCCACAGATTTCTGGACTCCTTTCATGAAAAGAGGGTGAAAAGGCTACTCATTACCCCATACACAAAATTAATTAAAAAAAGAAATAGAAAAAGCAACAAAAGAGGACAAGGAGAACATAGCTATTTCACCCTCTTTTTTTTTTTTTAATATTGTGTATCTCCCTCAGCCTCCTCATATAGTAATCCCAATTTATTGAATTTAGAATCAGAGCAAAAATATTTTTCCCCTTCAAATTTAAACACTTTTATTTCCACTGTTTTCCACCTCCTTCCCCCCCAACACAGCATGGTATATTTCTTTCACAGTAGATTCTGCAAACACTCAGATTTTATGCTTGTGGCTATGTAGTGCAGAACCTGATGAGATGTCTCTTTTGCTTTTGTTCTATTTAACCCATTACTCTTAAATGCAAACATAATATATTAAGAAAGATTTAACCACAACAGTACAGCTCCCTAGTTAAAAATGGTTTAATATTATTTACAAGTTTAGTGTGTTATGAATTTAATTTTGTATGTATCAATCTCTGTAAGAAATGTGTCAGGAAGATTGGTCTCTTAATAAAAACAAAGAGAATAAATATTGACTTTATTAATAATTTGGGTAATTAAATGTGTATTAACAGATATTTCATTGAGGGAATACTTTATGAATACTCTCCACTTAGTGTCTTTCCCTCTTCTAGTCTAGCTACACTAAATGAATAATACTTACAGAAAACAACAGCTACCCAATAACAGTTTTCATCTAGGCAGACAGAGGTTGTGTGTTTCACAACTGCACTTGGTTGACCCACATCTTGTTATATAGCAGAATCTCAGTCACCACAAAATTCTAACAGAAAGCAATATAAAGTCAATATAAATCTTACATTTGATAAATAAAAAGAGGAAGAAGATGATCCAGAGATCCTATTGTCACCAAATTTGTCATAAGCCAGTAATATATTTTTTTCTGCAAGGGAGGCTGACATTATCCTGGACTGCAGAATACTTTGAGAAGGAGCCCTGCCAGTAGGTTGAGGGAGAGGATCCTTCCACTGTACTAAGTACTGGTGAAGAGCTATCTGGAGTCATGTGACCAGTTCTGAGTTCCCCAGTACAAGAGAGACATGCAGGTGCTGAAAAAGTGAAGCAAAAGGGTCACAAAAATGATCAAGGGACTGGAGCATCTCTCCTACGAGACGAGGCTTAGGAAGCTGGAATGATTTAGTCTGGAGAAGAGAAGGCTCAAGACAGATCTTGGCCTGAAGTGTCTGAATCCCAGAATCACAAAATAAGCTGGATTGGAAGGATCATTAAGTCCAACTCCCAGCCCTGCACGGTACCATCTCCAAGAGTCACACTGTGTGCCAGAGAGCATTGTCCAAACACTTCTTGAACTCTGTGAATGATGTGACTGCTTCCCTGGGAAGCCTATTCCAGTTCCCAGCCTCCCCTAGCTGAAAAACATTTTTCCAATATCCAACATAAACATCCCTGGACACAACTTCAGGCCATTCCTTTCAATCTGGTCACCAGACAAAGGAGATCGGTGTCTGCCCCTCCTCTTCTCCTCATGAGGAAGTCGTAGGCTGCAACGAGGTCTCCCCTCAGTCTCCTCTTCTCCAGGCCAAGTGACCTCAGCTGCCCCTCAAGGCCCTTCATCATTTTTGTTGCCCTCCTTTGGATGCTCTGGAATACTTTAATACCTTTCTTACATTGTAATGTCCAACACTGCCCCCAGCACTTGAGGTGAGGCCGCCCCAGTGCAGAGCAGAGCAGAGCAGGACAATCCCCTCCCTGGCCCGGCTGGCGGTGCTGTGCCTGATGTCTCCCAGGACAGAGTTGGCCCTCCTGGCTGCCAGGGCACTGCTGCCGCATGTTCAGCTTTCTGCTGAATACCAAAAGGAAAGGTGTAAGGAAGACAGAGTGACAAGACAGGAGGCAAAAGACAAACTAAAATGCTTGAGGTTCACCCTGAATATCAGGAAAATTTTACTGTGTAGGTAACTGAACACTGGTAGAGGCTGACCAGTGTGGAGTCTTCTTCTTGTCAAAAGCTGCCTGGACGTGGTCCTGGGCAACTGGCTGTTGATGGCTATGCTTGAGCAGAGGGGATAGACTAAATGACCTCTAGAGGTGTCTTCCAATCTCAACCAGTCCATAATATTATGATTTTTAATTCAGTGTTTTCAGCAGTTTTCACTGTTATTTTTTCTGCTACAGATTTAATTTCTTTGGAGAAAAATGAGTATTCAATGTTCATATTCTTCTTTATCAGTCTTCACAAATACAAGGAAATCCTCCATGGTCATGACCAGTGCTCTCTTCTAAGTACTTTTATTATGGTTTTGTTACAAGTCTTGCTGCAATATAATAGAACTGATCAATTTATCCATTGTGTTCTTACTGTTTTTAAGAATCTTCCCATGCATTCAATTTGGAAAAACACCATCTCTAGCACTTCTCTTTATTTGAAAGTTACCTTGCAAATGAAGAAAAGAGTCTAAAACTGCAAGCAGTCAATGATAGGCTAGTGATACAATCCATACCTGAAAAAGTGTTTACATTTTAACTTAAAATTGCATTAGTTAGAATAATCTTACAGCTTATTTTGGTAAAAAAAAAAAATACTAACTGTTTGATAGCCATACCCATTTTATGCTAGACAGCAAAAATCTTCCATACTCTATTGTGATACTTAACTTTTGTTATTTTTTTGTTATTTTATGGGATTTATAGTGAAACCAAACATTCAAAGGATTTTCCACACATCTAATAATAAGATGAAATCTGAACAGTTCTGTGTTTACAGAGTAAAAAATATTGCTAAACCATTCTTTACTACCTTTTATGCTTCTAGCCAGATCTTATAATATGAACAGGGAATAATTTGGTGGACTTATGACAAAAAATTCCTGAAAACACCAACAAACACCATCCTCTCGTGTACTGAGACATTGATCTACTTAGTTGCCTGCACACTGAGAAACTGCTTTACAAGATTGCAACTTGAAATAGTGTTTACAGGAAGGATTTTTCCATAACCTTTTGACATTTCACATTTTTTACAAGCTGCAGCATAAATTTTTGCTTACCATTCCCCTTTATTTCCAATGCATTATTAATGCCAGAATATTGCAATCTTCACTGTGCCTGTAGCAGAAGTAAAAAATACCCTTACTTCACAAGTAAATAAATCAATATCTATTCTCTGAAAATAAAATGCAGTGTCTCTGAACATCTAGAATTCTTACATCATGATGTGTATTTTTTAACGGATTCTTGCCACTATGAATGACTGTTGATTGTTCCTTTATTAAAATAAAGACAATATTTTAGTGAATAAGAAATTATATGAAAGAAGTTAACTACAGATGGTTTTGCAAGAAAATGCACTAACCTAAAGTGGAATATTCCCAAAGGATTTGTTTATGTATGTGCTTGCATTACTTGATGCTTTAATAGCAACTTCAATGGAAAGCTTCCAAAGGATTAATTGCTTGGTTTTGCACAAGTTCTTTATTTATCATCATTAACAGGCTTGTTTGAAAGAGTTTTTTCATGCTGTAATGTATCATTTACTGAAATTCTCTTTCTGGCCAGCTGACAAAAGGAGTATATTAGATGTTATGCTGTCTAATTACATGGCTTGATTTTAGCAATCATTTCCAATTTGTTGGTCTCAAGACGCAGGAAGATAGAGCAGTAGAATATTGTAGCTCAAAGCTTACAACTCTTCCCATCAGAGCTATATCTTAGACAGAATAAAGCTGTTGGGAGAATGTATTTAGGACAAAACTTGTGCCAAAAATCGTTAACTCATTGGAGAGATTTTCTGGATTGCCCAGAGTGGGGGAGGAAATAATTAAAGAAACTAACATACCACAGAATCTTTGCTTTGAATAATGGTAGAACTATGTCAAAAGTTCTGATCTATTCAAAACTGGTATTGAGAGCAATTGAAGTGTTCAAAAGCAGATCATTATATGTAGATTATTTTACAGAGTACATTTATTACCAATTTTTATATAAAGTTTTCCCTGTAAGTAGTAAAAACAACATGTTAACTGTAAGATAATTAGATCCAGAACTAGTATACAAAGCACAAACTTTATTCTGAATTTTTTTTATAAATTATGAATGCTATTACTTTCCTTTATATATGGTGAAAATATTGACTTCATACATTAATTAAACATCTGCCATTTTAATAAACTTCTCATGTTGTGATTTATCAAAGTTCCTACTCCATTTAAACGTTTTTGAGGATGTTGCAACAGCAAAAAAATGGCTAATTTTTCATTTAAAGTGCTTTTCTGTAGAGGTAGTTATTTCTCAGTACCTGTTTTTTTTAGTGTGAGAAGATGAACAAATTAAATAAAAATAATTCACAAACGCAGTTAAAAAACCATTTGCACTATTGTCACTACAGGTTTTTTAAATCTGAAAAAATATATGGTTATTTATTTCCATAAAAATTTACATAGAATGTAGTGAAGAAAGTAAGAGTTTTCTTTAGACAAACAAAAAAGAAATTTTTGTCTAACAAAGAGCAGAAGGCTAGGCTTCCTCTTTATTGTATTTTTTTTTTCACTCCTCTCCCTCAGAAACAAGTACTTCAGATAAACTAATATGAAATTAACCCGCTTTCTCAATCTTATAAGGACTTTCATTCACACAGAGCATGCCTGCACACTTTATGTTGGCCCTACTTGTTTCGGAAAGTCTGTTTTTGATTAATCTCTCCAATTTACCCCCGAGTGGGTTTATTTGAATTATCCATTTTCCTGTCTTCTCTTGAATCATGGCTTCTCAGGATAAAAGAAAAACGGTGGGGTTTTGATATCTGAAAGCGAGCTTTGAGGAGCCAAAAGGACTATTTAAACTAAAGGGCAGACATCCTGTTATAGGAAGAAATGGCTACTCATTTAGAAGGAAAGGACAAATTCCTTAGAGAAATGGAATTCTCAAAAATCTCTCCAAAATCAACACTGAAGGCAGCATTTTCCCTGAGGTTATCAAGGCAGTAACTGTATGATGATATCGAAAAGATCACTAGAAGAGGTTAAAACAATCTCATTCTCTCCTCCCTACAACATTTTTGTATAGTGAGAAGATTAGAAAATATTCTAGATATGCAGTGATACTTATGCAGACTCCATACATAGCAGCAGAGAATTATTTGAGTTCAAAAGGAATTTCAAAATTATCGAGGCAACCCACCTGCCATGGGCAGGAACACCTTCCACTACAGCACACCTCCCAGCAGACATCTTCAACAATTTTTTATTAGGCCGTAATTCACTTTTAACTTGAGCTAAATTAAGATAAAAGACATGTAAGAGCACTTATGATATCAAAATATGCATAGGTGATGTATTTATAAAATACATGAAAACACAGGAGGAAAAGCACTCCATCTACTTACATTTGATTTAAATCTGTAAGGTCTTATTCTCCTAAGCCAACTAATTCACGATAAATGCTTTTCTGACACACACTTCACCATGGATCCTGTCCTTTTTATGTATCCCATATATCAGATGATAGCAGATACACAGAAATATATTTCACACTTTGCTGCCAACAAAGTGTGTATTTTTTTTCTCTCCCAAGCATATCTGCATCTGTATCTTTTGGACGAAAGAACCAAATTAAGTCTTGTTTCATGCTTTTAGATATTAGTATAAAAAAGGTTCCTTTGTCAGATGTCAGCTTCTGATCTTGATTTTAATTTTACAGTTCCTAAACTCGACAAGTGGTCCTTCATGAGCAACTCATGCTGTACCTTTCAGTATGAGTTGTCTACATTCACTGTATTATATATCAGTCTGTACATGAAGTGCATTTGAGAAGTTTTCAAATGGGCTTCATACAAGTAGGTTCCTAATACACAGCATGTAATAAAATCGATACTTGGGACATTGGCTATCCTGATCCATATCTCTGTATTTAAGAAGAATTAAAGTAGAAAACTCACTAAGTTCCTGGAAAAAAGAGTTAAAAATAGGTGTTTTAAAATATGTCTCATTGTCAGTGTTGTAGGTGATAGTTTTTACTTTCCATCCCTTTCACAGTACGACTGTTGTCTGTTAATGTCTGATTTTTACAAAATCAGAGACTAACAAAGAGAATCTAAAACAAAGGAATCTTACCCTTTGGATATTTTGGAATGTCAAAATGTATACCTAGCCAAAATTTAAGGAAACAGATTATTTTAAACATTAAATTCAGTATTAAACTTTTTTAAAACTACTACTTTAGGTCAAAAAAAAAATTGATTAGTCTTTAAGATTTTGAAGGCACAAGTATATAAAATGGGCTTTAAACATGTATTTCCCTAGTCTTTTGACTACACATATTAGTTCCTGCTGGGAAGGGAATGTTTATTCGTTTTTCTTAGGTCAGTACTGATGTTTCCTTTAAAGATCTTTCTACTTGAACATATGGAAAAATAATTTGACTTTCTATTTTTATATTTTGTTATTTCTACTTTCTGGAAGGGATGAATTCAAGTTCTGTTGTAAAATTACTCTATCAAAAATGACTGAGCAAAACATGGGTATTGTCTATCTAGGCCTTGAAGACTTCTGTGGAGTATACGATATTTTAAATTTCTGTGAGAGTCTGAGACCTGTTGACATCAGTATTGTATCACTGAGGTTTTTAAAGTGCCACAGACTAGCCTGGATATTGCACAGTTTTAAGTGTGTTATCACAGCCCAAAACACCTAAATTATGTGCATCTCTAAAATGCTACTACTCCTTTTGTATAACGTTGCAGTGCATTCTTTGCAGGGACAATCTTATTCCAAACAGAATAGTGCCGGTGAGATGGACTGTGCATAGTGAGCCCTCTGACAGCCAACTGCGCTGTATCATGTATCCTCCAGCCTTTGCATAATCTTTCATTTTTCTGTCTCTGATATTTTTTAGGTAATATTTGAAATCATTCACAACAAATGGTGGCAACGCTACACACTGAATATTACATCCTTTTTTTTTTTCACGGAAAGGTAGATAACCTTGTCAACCTTGTATGTTGAGGGGGGTAAATTACAAAATAGGCTGTCTGCTTCTCTCTATTTAGACACAAACATCTTTGGGAAATGACATATTTAATAAACATGTAAATAAAATATCATTGTACTTCTAAGATAAATCTCTGAGTGTTGTTCTCATAGATAACTCAGTGAAAGAGTGAAAGGCAATTTAACAAAGTGAAGGCATCATTTTATTTAAATCTTTACACTTATTTTCATTCCAAAAACTGTTCAAAATACTTCTTTCAGAAATTCAGATACTAAAGTATTCTGATGTATTCTCCTTTTTTTTTCTAAAGTACAGAGGATGTTACAATATGCAGCAATAATGTCTTTCTTGGGTAATTGCATCATAGTACATCTCTTGGGTAGAGATCAGACAGGCTTGAGCAGCCAGCACTGCCTCCTGTGTACTTTACTATTTTGCAGACTCATCTGTTTTTCCTAGGCCTTCAGAAACAAGTTCTGGACACAGACATAAAAATCATTCAAGCTGGCAAGGAAATGAATTTGCAAGGTTTTTCTCAGGAAAATAAAAAGATTTTAGCAGGCAATGGCAATTTTTTTTCCCTTTCTTCGTCATTTATAATCTAATCCCCTCAGTCTTATTGTGACCATTCTGAAAAGAAAGAATACACTGTTTTCTTAAGTACATAGTGGCAGCCCAACATGAGATGGGCTGAAAAATGGTGAGATCAAATCTCGAAAAGAAAAACAGAGATATTTGAAGTTTGATACATTTAACCTTTCTTTTACTCCTTTAGGAAGAAAAATATGTTTTCTTCACCACTATTGTCTAATCAGAAATGGGAAAGCTCTAGCCCTAATTTACAGACCAATCACAAAAGAGAAAAGCTGATATATATTAGATGAATGGGGAAACAAAAGCAGCTACTTCATGAGGATCTTATGAAGTTCAACAAGTCCAATTACAAGGTGGTTCACCCAGTTCCAGGCAATCCCAGACATACACACAGAATGGGAGAAGAACTCACAGAGAGCAGCCCTGCAGAGAAGGATTTGGGCGTTCTGGTAGCTGGAAAGCTGAACGTAAGCCAACAGTGTGTGCTTGCAGCCCAGGAAGCCAACCACATCCTGGGCTGCACCAAAAGAGTGGCTAGCAGGTTGAGGGAGGGGATTCTGCCGCTCTACTCTGCTCTCCTGAGACCCTGTTTGGGGTACTGTGTCCTCAGCAAAGAAAGACATGGACCTGTTAATACAGGACAAGAAAAAGTCTGTGAAGGTGTTCAGAGGGAGGGAACACCCCTCCTATAAAAACAGGCTGTGAGAATTGGGGTTGTTCAACCTGGAAATAAAAGGCTTCAAGGTCATCTAATTGGTGGCCTTCCAGCACCTGAAGGAAACATACAAGAAAGATGGAGAGAGACTTTTTACGAGGGTGTGTAGTGACAGGACAAGGCGGAATAGCTTCAAACTGAAAGAAAGTGGGTTTAGATTAGATATTAGGAAGAAATTCTTTACTGGGAGGTTGGTGAGGTACTTGAACAGGTTGCCCAGAGAAGTTGTGGATGTCCCACCCGTGGAAGTGCTCAGGAGCAGGTTGGAAGAGGATCTGTGCAACTTGCTCAGGTGGGTGGCATCCCTGCCCACAGCAGAGGGGTTGGAACTAGGTGGTCTTTAAGTTCACTTACAACACAAATAATTCACTGCTTCTATGATGTGAAGAAAAAAATATTGTTCTTTCACTGGGTATCTGTATGCCTTAGAATGGTTATATTTGAACTAGATTTCATTAACCTATCTTTGAATTTCATTCCCCAACCATTTTTCCACCACTATTGCAATTGGACTTTCAAGGGTCTCTGTTCAATTTCATGTTATAAGTTGCATAAGTAACAGGAAAAAATATGTTTCAGGTAAAGAATATTTTTTTAAAATATGAAGTACTAGCATATGAAGTAATGCAGAAAAAGTGAAATGTTGCTTATATAGAAGTAAATAATAACTTATTTTTCATCTAGAAAAAACACAGATCTTTCCAAGTCGTGCACAAATTTCGGTTTCTACATTGTCAATAAACAATTGGCCCTAGCAGAGAAAAAAAACCAAACAACACTTGACATAAACAAAAAGAATCAATTATTTTTTTATTATGATTCATACCTAAAGGGTAATTACTATTCCTCTTTGCAAGGAGGAGTTTTTTCTGTATTTTAAACATGTTATTTAGACTGCCTTGTGCATTTTAAATATATTTTAGTTCATCTGCTTGCATCATTAAATTAAAAGCTATTATATAAAGTGTTTTTAAAGTACTTCCTTTCAAGGCAAGATTTTTTTTGAAGTCATGCAAAGTTAGTGGTTGTGACAAATCAAACTGTGGAAAATTACATTCACTAATGGTATGTTATATGAGTTCTATCTCAACCAGTATTTCTAAGTCAAATAATTTTTAAACATTGTTTGAATATGTTCCTCATCTAGCACTTTAGTTCAGACTTTACATAAGCATCCTTGGTCTGGAAAGTGAATGAGCATCAGTTGCCACAAGTGTATAAGTCAGACCAATTTTAGAGCACATTAATTATTTGTGTGTTAGAAAGTGAACTTGCCAGTATTTCATAAATTTATTTCTCCATTTAGATCTTAAAAGACAGGTTCCTTCAATGAACTTCATGTGTAACAAATGTGCCATTTGAATTTTTCTATATTTTGCTATATATCATTTCCTGCTATGTAAATGTTTTCCTGATATGAAAAATTTCTAGCAGTCATTGTTCTTGGTGTCAATGCAGCCCCAGAGCCATGTGCTTTTGTAGTGGATCCATTTTCATCTCCACCTACTGGGTTGCTCTTCATGAAGGATGAGTTTTGTGCAAGTGAGCAGATCCCCTTTGAAATCAGAGAGTAAGATTTAATCAGGAGTTTCTTTAATGGGAAAAAAATGGATCAATGATTGGGCACAATCTTCCAGGATGTACTAGCACATATGTGCTAACAAAGTTTTGAAAACTTCAGGCTGTCAACCCACACTTTGGAGTACCTCTTGTGTGATATAAAATATGTCTCATACATTTTTGAATTTGTTGTTGCACTCAATTGCCTTAGTGACTCCTCTTGTTCTTTCCTCATTGATCCTGTCTTCCCCTTGCTTCAGTATTACTTTTTTGTCTTTACATGTTCTATGTTCAGTTGCTCCTTCTCAAAAGGATCAGTTGTCCCTGATAGCCTCTTTTGATGTTTTTGAAGAGACATTCCTGTGTGATGTCACTCAGGACTCCAAGGAAATGGAACAGCTCATCAATCTTTACCAAAAGAGGAACAAAATCTAAAGGTATTGATGCTCTGCTACATTCCTCTCATTCTATTTAATCTCCTGAACACTCAAATTATCCCTTGTTTTGAAAGCACACACAACTGAGTGCTATTCTAGGTGTCCTGACTCCTTGCAGATTATGTGGATATCTGACCATACAGCCCCAGAGAAAACTCGGTCCTTCCACTTCTGTCTGAATAGAAAATTTCACCATATCTTCACAGAGGCTGTGCAAGACATATCTGGCACCCATAATTAAGAAGACACTGAGAATGCTGCTGTTTGATCTGTTATGTGAAGCCATTTTGCACTCAGGCAACCAAAATCATGTTTTACAGCCATGTGACATGCAAATAAATGTCACGCTATGTTCTGTCATCATCTGACAATAGCCAGTCTTTCTGGAGTACGTCACCCATAAACACATTGATATCAGGGTTGAAAATGTTCCTGTCTTGCTAAGAAAGGTGTCAGCATCTCCTGTGATTCTGGGGCAGAGTAAGAGAACTCAGCTGTTATGCATCCTTTCTGGGTAACCTTTCAAACTGTGCTTTATGCTATCATGAATCTCCTGGAGTAGGCACACCAGTGAAATTTGGAGCTTGTCAACACCACCCCCACACCCGGAAAGCACAGAGAAGAAAAGAGATGAGCAATGAGAAGAGATATGTTTTCCATATTTGGATGGTGTCATCAATATTTCTCATATACATTATCAAGGAGAAAACTTGTAAGGTGTCCTATCCGACTGATCATTCATAAATTGATAGCTAGTGAGGGATTAAGAGCTCCACCTAGTCATTTTTTTCTCTACATTTAAAAGCTCCTCGAAAGCCTTCTATTTGAAATAAAGTTGTGCAAAATTGTATAAACCAGCTATAGCAACACCTAAGGCTTCAGTCATGCCCTTCTGCATTTGAAGATTCAAGAGCTGGCACATGCTTTCTCTTTCCAAAGAGAAGGAAATTAAACCAATGTGTTGATGAAGTTGTTTCCAAGGATCACTCTCTGGTCATAAAAGGGCCAAATCTAACAAGGCAAAGATTAAAAAAATTACTATCTGTATCTCTCCCTTCACATAAAAGTTCCATCAGGAAATTCAGGCCAAATCATCCAGGGGGACCACATGTAGTAACCGCCATAACCACAATAACAAAGTCACTGTTTCATGCCCCTAACACAGAAATTCATGCACACACCATGAGCGTTTGCTTTGTC
The DNA here is from genome assembly GCA_013398055.1 of Ifrita kowaldi. Taxonomy (NCBI): domain Eukaryota; kingdom Metazoa; phylum Chordata; class Aves; order Passeriformes; family Cinclosomatidae; genus Ifrita; species Ifrita kowaldi. The sequence continues at coordinate 157,522 of VZRS01009192.1, forward strand.
AGTGATGGGTCTCAGAGGTGGGGGTAGGTTCAGGTAGCAGGATCAGTGACATAACAACTTATACGCATGTTCTGGTGGTTGTCACCTTTCCAGTTACTCATTCCAGCTTCACATCTCCATCCTTGTCCTCTCCTGTGCTCTAGTTCAGTGTCATCTGCTTCCTCGTGACTAACCAGCTGGGAAATGGGCATGTGAGGGAGCACGTGCCTTCATGCACATGGATAAGGGAGGAAGTAGGTTGAGGTGAGACAAACTGCAGTTAGAAATCTTTTCCATTGATTTACAATGTGTTTTATAAGCATAATAGAAAGAAGGAAGCAAAAATAGATGCCCATTTTTCTTTTAGGGTTTTTTTTTTATAAAGGTAATGTAAAGGGCAGGAATACAATTGACGTAACTGACAATTGTTTGGGAACAACTTTCTTTCTACTCAGGGTTAAGAAAACCTACAACTTGGGTGGAGAAAGAGGCAAACATATGCTGTTTGTCTTGCCAAAATACTTTAATGTAATGATAAAATCTGACTAATTTCTTCATAAGAGACTTCTCTCAGTATGCACAAAGACCTAAAGCAGTTACAGAATGAAGAGCTAATATCTAACTCTAGCATCACTTGAGTGTTTTAGATACAGCTAAGGAGCATAATGAGGAAATGAATGAAAAAATATGCGTCTCTAGAGGACATTTCTGGTGCTGTTGTTTCTCTCATTTGTTTGGTTTTAATGCCTTAAATTGCTCTTTCTGGCTTTCAGTTAAACTGTGGTCTGCTCCCATTGCCTAGCTCAATGGATTACAACCTCCATGATGCAAAAAGCCATACTGTCACCTTTTCCAGCACCAGAGGGCTACAACTAATTTGCATAAGAATTTACATGAAAATACTTGAAGTTTGCATCAGTTTGTCTTCTTCCTTATTCCATATTGGGAATAAATAAGGTTTGAATAAATCAAAAGTAGCTTAATTTCTCATGGTTTCTGAAATACTTTTTTTGTTTAAATTTAATTTAATTTTATTTTTAATTTCTTCAAGACTGGACATAGTTTTGAGCTTCACCTTGGATTTTAACCATCATATTTCAAGTCCCTGAAAATCCGTATCTTGCTCTGATTGACTCAAAAGGAAATTATTTAATACCTCAGAAAATCCATCATGACTACACTTTATCAGGTGGTATTATTATTATTATTATAAGTCTTCAATTTTAACACTGTACTTCCAATATATATTCCTCTTTTACTTCACTATCATACTGAAAGTTTTCTTTTCTCTTAGATTAAATCCAGTCCATTCAGTGAAACTAAAGTGAATAATTTAAATGCATTAAATTAATCTCCCTTAAACTAATGTCTTGTAGTCAAGGATATTTGAAAAGAAAGAATTTGGTGTTTTTATGCTACCTTTTTATTACTGATGTATTTTGTACTTGAATATGAAAAGTTTGCAAATAAAAAAATCGCTTAACTTCATGTTGCGGCATTTTTATTGGAAGGTTAAAAAAATGATATTGCAATGGCTTCTCTTTTATTAATGAGGTAATTTTCTTTTTCTTTTCAAAAAGAAGTCAGCTTAAATAAAGAAGACTCTATAGATGTGAATTTTGTATTTGTTTTTTCAATAGAAATGAAAAAACCTGAACAAAAAAGGAACCACTCTTAAGTTTTGAAAATTAAGTATTAAGGGATACCAAAGCCTTCACTGGGTGGCCAAGAACATAATCTTGATTTGCAAAAATAATTTGAACATTTTTGTGTGTGTATGTGATAGAATTGCTGACTACTCTTCTTCTGCCATGGCTTGAAAATGGACAAAATATTTTGGCTTTTTTTGCCACTTTCTTTCTTCTGATGTGAGTGCATTTTTGTGTTAAGAAACATTCCCATTACAATAGTTTCAGAATACTATACAATAGAAATAAAAATAGAATAGAATAAAAAAAAACCCTGAGAATACCAACTGAATACTGATATAGGGGCATATGTGACCAGTTATCTCTAAATAAGATTTAACTTCAAGATGTATACAGCTTAAAGGATAGTCTACAAAATTTTAGAAATATATCTGATCTATTCACAGCTTGATAAAGAGAAATAAGCATAACATGTTCTTAAGAACTCACTTCTGTTGTACAAAACCTCCTTAGTTCCAGTCCATTAAAGTTTTTGTTCTTTTCCATCATCAGTGTTGCAGCGGGCAGCAGAGTGCACATTGCGCTTTGATGAAGTCATCTTTTGAATGAAGTACAGCCATGCTCCTTCTACAAATGTATTTGAATACGCTTTATGATCAGAAAAGGATTCATAGAAAAAGCTGATTTATAAATACAAGACAAAAGTATCTACTCTCTTGATTGGTACACAATTAAAACACACTCCAGTATATTTTTTTCTGTTTATTTCATTAGATTTGGTTTACCTGAAGAGACTTAATAAAGTCTTGGAACATAATTTTTCTGTGAGGGAAGGTGGGAAAAGTAAGGAAGGCAGGGTAGAAGTTCATACTTTTTGAATACTGTAACAGGCAGTCTGAACCTTTCTCCTTTCATTATTTAGGCACCCTACACTGGTATGAATCATAGTGGTTACATTGTTAACAGAAGAGCTGTACTGGATTATGTCAACTAATGTGGGTCAATGACATTTTATTGTTGCTGTCATGCATTACACTACGGAAGAACGCTAAATATCTTAAGGCAAAGTAAAGTGCCTGAAGCAAAATAAACATCTACTTTTCTTTCAGCTCTCTTTTATACTTATTATTGTTTATTTCTACCTGTTTTAGCATTGTTCATCTTTCCTAGGCATCCATTTCTTTGACCAAGTTTCTGACTTTCTTTTTTTCTGATTTTGACCTTTCCTTCACCGTTATCTTCTAGTACTTCACCATTTCTATTGGTAAAATTGTGCTTTTTCCTCTATTTTTCAAATTCTTTCATTTCATTTAACTAGTGTCACACCAATAACTGGCTATCTGCCAGTCAGTGACACAATGATTTGTGATCCCGCTTCATCTCTCTCTCTTTCTCCTCAAAATATGTCTATAACTATGTTTTGATATCTCTACTTCAGAATTTTTCTGGCCATTCAAATTGAAAGAAAAATCTGTGCTGTCTTATTCAAAAACAACATAATAGAAAAGGTACAATATTTTTCTACTCTTCGTTATTAAAAAATAAACAAAAAACAACATGTATTTTGAGATATTTTGACCAATAAAGTCTATGATTTCACTGTAATTTTATCCTGATGCAGCTTCCTTTATTCCTGGGGTAAAGTTTCTAAAAATAAAATAGAATGATAGCACAGCAGCCTATAATACTATTACTGTGGAAGGCCAAAGCAATATCTAACATAGATCAATACATGTACTTGGAAGAGTCAGCAAAATTTAGGAAGACGTATTTGTGGCATTCAAGAAATTCTTATTCCTGCGCTCTGATCTGGAAACAGATAAGCAATATATAATATTTTTATTATATATAGATTATTATATCAAACTCTAATGCAGTATGTTTACATGACCTGATATGCCATGATTTACATACCACCACGGTCTGACTCCTCTTCCTCTCTGGGTGTAACCAGCTTGGGTTTCCACCACATTTTATCCATGTCGTTTATGTATATTGTACATGGCCATAAAGATAATGCTAGCACATTTATCATTTTCTACAATATTTGAAAAGTAAGACCTCATTCTGCCTGTAGTACATTTGAGAAATTTTTTTCAAAGTACTTTCATTGCTGCGAATAAACAAGGCTCACTTAATATAAGGAATAGGTTCTTCCTGATTCTGAATTGTTTTTAGACAACCTTGACTGCAATATAGTATTTCTAAATCCGTTCAGCAAGACCTCTCTTTAAGACCCTGGCATATTTGCTATCATGAATAACTTATAGAATATCCTGAGTTAGAAGGGACCCACAAGGATAATTGAGTCCTGGCCCTGCACAAGAGTCACACCATGTGCCTGAGAGCATTGTCCAAACACTTCTCAAACTCTGTCAGGTTGGTGCAGTGACCACTTCCCTGGGGAGCCTGCTCCAGTGCCCAACCACCCTCCAGGTGAAAAACCTTTCTCTGATTTGAAGAACCTTTTCCTGGTATCTAACCTAAGCCTCTTCTGGCACAGTTTTTTGCCATTCCCTCAGGTCTTATCACTGGAGATATGTCAAACCTGTCATAAGGATGTTGTTGCTGTGTTAAAAGGGATAAAACAGATATTCTAAAAGGAAGTACTTATTTAGTGTAAAAGGAATGACAAGCTACATGGGACATGGAATCTCTTTAGAGTGTACATCAACTGTGTGGAAAAGCTAGTTTTAGGTGATTCCTGGTTTTGAATAGATGTGGTAGTAACATAACTTATTTGTGTAGCTTTCTCTTTATTGTGTCTGGTTTTTTATCATTATTTGTAGTCAAGGTATTTTCTCTCCTGGCTCCGGATGGAAATATATTTCACCTGGGTGTCCTTTATTTGATAAAAATCATCCATAATCTCCTACAAAATAGTTAATCCCTCCCCTCTGATATCTTCCAATAAACCTTGAACACCTCTGAAGTGGCTTGAGTACAACATTACTTCAACGATATAAATAGATTTTTAGCCTTGGTTCATGAGTAAGAAGTTCCTTATCACAGACTGAAGATAAAATTATTTTATACTTCACACATTGCTCCTGTTATATACCTCCTGCATATTTTTTCTTTGCGTAGCAAATTTTCTTTCTGTAATATAAGAAATCAATTAAAACAGTTTGAACATTAAGAATTTAGATTGTATTTCATACTTTTAAAATTCCTTCACTTTTGAAAATGTTATGATCTCAATTAAAAATGCCTAGTTTTAATTTTCATATACTATCTCAGTTGTGTAGGCTATGAGAAATGATTTTGGAAATATCTCAGCAGAGCCAGTTTCTATATGAGATGCATAGAGAGGATGAAAATTACAGTTTTTTCCAAGATTTCTGACCTACAGATTCGTCATGTCTAGCTCTGATTTTACTTGGTTGCACTTTCCTACTGACAAGGGACAATTTTTATTTCCTTGATATTTTACTCTACTTTTCTCTCCTAATTTTTTTCTCCTTTTGGCCAAAATATAGTCTCCAAAACTGAGCAGGCTGGAGCCTCACCAGTTTCATGTCTTCTTTCTATTATATCTACAGTTAAAGCCAGTTTCTCCTCCATCTGTTTCTCCGCAAGGTCACTTCTGTTACCTTAATGACAGGGCTCTTTTGAAGAGATTGCTCTCATGTCACTTAATATATATTCATTTCCTATATAACTGGCTTTTCTTTTACCTCCATATTTCAAGCTACAGACCTTTTGTGTGATGTCAGCAAATATATCACGGTTGGTCCCTTTCTGGGGACACATTCTATTCCCTTTCTCTAATTCAACCTTCCTGGGCAGTTACCTGTAAGTATCACACATTTTAAATTGCTCTTCCTGCAATTTGAAAAGAATTTGAAATATTTGACCTATTTAATATGCTGCCAATTGTGGTGCTCAATAACAACAATCCCCGCATATTTTTCAAGAATTGCTTGCATTTTGCAAAAGGTAGGTTTTATGTCTTTTGGATTGAGTAGCTGCTCAGATGATTGAGGTTACATCTTAGTTTGATGCTTGTAATGGAGCATCACTCCAGTGCTTTATCATTTTAGGAGCAATAGCACTACATGAGCTACTCTGTCTTGGCTGCTATGTGCTCACATACACACATCTGCTAATGTTTTCCTGCTGCTGTTTGAAAGGTTGATTTGGAATCAGGGCCGCTTACGCTTAGTTCCCAGGAGACTAGCAAATCCATTTACCTAAGGCTGTTCATTTAAAACACTCTGTGCTATTCAAGGTAAAGAAGTAATACTTCTGGCATAGTTATTACAGAAGTGAAAAAAGCAAAGTACCCCACAAGAAATATATTGAGTGACCCATTGTTTCAGATTTCTTACAGGGAATAAGAAGTGATTCAAAGAGCAAACGGTGTCCAAATCTCAGCTGAAATGCCTCATCCGTCTTTACCTAATACAACACTTAAATGATGAGAGACAGTAGAATTCTGTGTGTGCACGAGCACTAGATACAGATCAATAACTATCCAAGATTAAACAACTATTCTGTAGTTTACCTGATGCAAAGACTTACAACCTAATATTTAAAACCATTATCTTTTTTCTAAGTGCCATTCTTAAAATTGTGTAAGAATAACTTTGCAAAATCTGTGTGGAGCATTATATGTTTTCTCCTGGGTGCAAAAGTATTATGAGGTTCTTTTACAAAAGTAGGATACTGTCTGTCAAAACTGCTGTTACTAAAGGGTTTTACCCCTCATTTTTCATTTAAGACAGTTCAGTATTCCTCTTCATCATTTGTGTTTATGTATACCTACAACATTAATTATATCTGTGGAGGTCTGGGAATAATTCTTGTTAATCAACTCCCTTTCCCTTTGCTGACTAGCTGCCAGTGCAAAATATAGACTACTGAAGAAATTAAACCCTGATTGGTTTTTTGCTCATGTGCTAATCCTTGTTTTAAAGTTAGTAAATGCCTTGGATTTCAGAGAAAGTAAAACTGAAAGTTGTATCTACACTGCTTGACATAATTTGATAATTTATTCCACATCTTGAAACTATCTAATAGGTGAACTGAGAATTTTTGTCTCTGATCATCTGAAATAGTAAAGCATAAAATAATACTTTTCTTTATATTCCAATACATCATATAAATTATGAAAAGGTATTTTTAAATTAAGGGAAATACTGCTTTTGCTGTAAATCATTCCACAATATCTCTTCAACCAGGAGAGTTTTTGAATTAAAATTCAGTTTGAAATTATTCTTTTTCCTCAAAGTACTTTCAAGGTGGTCTACTTCAGCCCACTAGAATGGCTTTTCAGAAGATGGAGGTGAGATCATCACTACAGGGTGGGTGGTTTTAGTTTACATTGTACTTTGTTTACCAAATGAGAGGTTGGAGGTCATTAGCTGTGCTCTTAGAAAGCATTATCTGGTTCTGCATTATCAAAACCAAACTCAAAATCCAGTGTTTATGTCCACATCTGGCGTTTGAACCAAAGTGCAATAGGTGGGCATGACTATTTCAAGACCTCACTCGTGGTATGAACTAAAACACTAATGTAGACTTCACTTGGCAGGCAGAGCAATTATGATGATCTCTTGTCTGGATTTCTTTCTGAGTGTTTGGAAAGGGGGACAGAGTATGGCGATTTCAGACTGAAAGGTTTTGAGAAGGTTTTAATATTTTGAAAGATCTTATTTTAATGACTAAACACCTTAAAATACACACAGTACTCATTAGCCTAGTGGAAAATAGAAGAAGTCAGAAAGGTAAGATGAAGGATGAGATAAGAGAGAGCTGGCTCGGAAATGTCTGTGATGCAAGGAGCACTGCAATTCTTCCTTAGTTCTAAGGACCATGTAAGCTTTTTCTGTGACTCTTGTCAAAAAATATTCAGCCGGTTTTATATCATCTTTATTTTGCAATCAGTTTTACATTTAGGAGACAATTTTCCCTGCAGCTTATGAAAGCTCTCAATGGAACGCCAGAAAAGCAATGGTGCAGTGCTGCCAACGAGGGAGGCAATGCAAGTCGAGATGGAGCCATATGGTGATGGATCAACATGCTCTGATTTATAGGTCTAGATCTCTGAATAGTTCTGAGTACTAAGAGAATTATGAATCTCCGAATTCATAGAACAGGGGATTACCTAGTATATGGGGAAAACCCAAATTTATGAACCAGAATATTGCATGTCTCATTTTCCATTCATTGAAGAGAATGATTGAATTATAAAACCTGAGTGCTTTCTAAGTTTAGAAAAACTAAACTAGTATGTGCTTTCTATTGCAAACCAGCTGGAAGCAATTTTTTTCATACTTACTTTAATAATTTTCTCAGTAAACAGATTTTCTGCATTGTTTGGACAGGAATGAGAGACAAAGTGTAATCACTGACAAATTCAAATCTCAAGCACTGACACACTTGGTAATTATATCATTTGGAAGATGGATTACTTTTGTTTATGTTGCTGTTTTTATTGTCTCTTCATTAGAAGATCTAATTATTGTTATGTATACATTAACATGGACTTTTTAGATTAAGCAGTAGTTTTAAAAGTTTTAATCATAGTGAGGATTGCAAGTTTCCCACCTTTGGTTCATAGGATTTTCTCTACAGTTCGGAGTATCTAATTGTCTGCAAACAGTCTCACTTGTAATTATCTAAAGCTAACCCATTTTAAATTTAGCATTGTCTATCTGTTAGCCTTTCCAAATCTCCAAGTATTTTTATAAACATTTAAAAAATACTGTTAATATAAGATTAATCTGCATGTCTAAAATTATACTCCCTCTAATGGTCTGGTTTTTAAAATGTATGTCACTGAGTTGTTCAAAGAATGTGCTAAGTAATTTTGCATTTTCATTTGCAGAGAATCCATTTCTGGTCCAGGTTAAATAACTATAATAAAATGGTTACTCATTACTTTATCTAGCACACCAAGTATTGGTTATTTTGTTCCTGTTTGGAAAAAAAATGGCACCCTTCATATTCTTCTTTTACAGTAGGATCTATCCTGTACATTGGTTGCACGTTGGTCGCTCCACTAAAACTCTTTAGTACCATTCCTTCCCATATTTTCTCATTTTCCATGTGCAAATTTATATGTCCCAGCAGACATTCTCTGAATGTCACCCATAACATTGTAGAAAGCAGCCTGTGCTGTGTCTTTAGTATGTCCTAAAATAAATAGAAAGAAAATTTACTTATGTTGCAGAAGGAAGAGTCTTGGGAATATTTTTTTAATCAGAAGAATCATTATAAAATAAATTTTTAAAATGAAAAATACTTTGTAAATATTCTGAAAACTTTATAATGTAGAAGTAATGTCAGTATAGAGCAGTCTATATGGAGTAGTTCTTCACTTCAGTTAAGCATCATGACTGGATCACTGCATCCTGAAATATAAGTAAAAACCTCATTGAAACTCACAGTTCTACATTTGGATTTTTATCAGGATAATACCTAATAACATATTGCAAATACAGGGAAGAAGACCATTTTTACTGTTTTGAATTGCAATCACTCTTCAATTCAATGAAATTGAATGCAAATTAAATATTTAGATTAAAACTTTTAGGGGACAATTAAAATACCATAGAAGGAACAAGTCATATGAAAGAGGCTGGTGAGAATTGAGAATTTCATGGAAGACCAAATATACCTATGACAATTTCATATAATATTAAAGTGTGTCTTATTTTTTCTTTTATCTAGATAATTTACACATAATTTTCTGAATAATATGTAATTTTTCTCTAAAATTACATATAATTCTACTAAGAATCTATTATTCTTTTTTTGCAACAAACCCTTTTCCTTCTTTTTCTAATCCCATTTTGGATATCTTGAATATTTTTGCAAGTTGCCAATACACATTATTGCATACAGTTTTGATTGATCTGTAACTCCATTTTAATTCAGTATTTCTTTTCTCCATTTCTCAGAAGTGGTGTTTGATGCGTTATATTCCATTTATCTTTCCACATTTATACTGATTGTATTATTTCAGTAAGGATACGCAAATAATAATTGCTGTCTTGCAAAACAAATACGGACTGCAAACACAAATTCAGCTGTACGTTATAAACTGGAAGGTAGGCGACATGCTGAAGTCATAGTCCCTTAGTTTTCATGATAGTGATAAGCAAATATGAGTTGTTGCGTTTCCCTGTCGCTGTTTTAGCAAAGTAAAATTCTAATAGTGGGAAAACTGCAAGGAAAACATTGAATTAACTTTTTTACTTTGATATTATGACGTATTTACATTACAGCTTAGATTTCTCATAGTCTTCCACCAGGTCAGTTGGGGTTTTTTGCTACAAGTTGTGCAGGTAGTGGACCAGCAAGATACAGTTTATATTCAAAACAAAGAATTTAGCATCATTAGTTTCAATGAGTTTAGCATTAGTTTCAATGAAACCTAAAAAAAAAATTAAAAAAACCCAAAAAACCAAAAAACAAACAAAAAAACCCACCAACAGCAAAAATATTATTCCAGATCAATTATGAGAGAAAAAGGAAGTAAAGAAATTATTACAGAAATCCTTTAATAATATATATTTTATTTTTATACACAGTTACCATATTTTCTGGTGTTACAGAAAATTTTTGTAGACTTTTGCTGCTCTTCTTATTCCCAAGGTCAATAACTTTCATATGAAATTGTACAACAGCTCATTTAAAAATATGTTTTTTTAGTTTCAAAGTTCTCTGTTCTGGAAGATAGGATTGCTATTGTGCATTACAAAATTTTTATCTTACTTAAGTTCACCTGAAATTTTTACTTGATTCTTCAGTTTGCAAGCAAGAACAGCTAACATTATAATATTTTGGCTAGTCCATGATTGTTTTTTATAAAGAATAACTTTTTGTGTCTTTTATTGAGAATAAGGGATTATTTTGAATTTAAGTTTATAATTTTTAAGAGAGTGACTGACAAACAATCCATGCTGAAATGGTATGGGAAGAGGATTGTTGAATTTTGATCACTTCATAAAGGAAAGAAAGATTAGATCTAGTTTTGATCCAAAATGAGCTTCTGTGTGTCTTTTTTTCTCCCAGTAATCACTGAAACATTTCTTTTTCTTAGCATGCCCTTTGATTTTGACTCATATGAATATTCATTTAAAGAATACTTCCTTTTCCTATGTTTTCCTTTACCTTTCTCAATTCTTTACTTTTAGTTATTAAATTTGATACTAAAGCAGAACGAATCAAAAAAAGAAGCAGTATATTAGTAGTCTGCCCTTTCTCTTAAATAGTAGCTTTGTGCCAGGGTAATTACAACTTTATTTCTTTTAAGACATGTAGTTGAGAAAAAATATGAAACCTATTATGACATGTGGCATAATAAAACAAGATCCATAGTTGTGTAACCACAATTTACTTGTTTCAGGACAGTGTACCCATCTATTTTCTCTTATAATTAGATTGTAAATTTCAACAGGGAAGGCTCTTTGTCATAAATCTATCAAATACCTAGCAGCACACAGTTCAATTCTGCCTGGAATGTCTTAGAATTTCTACCATAAAATAAAAGAATAATAAGTATTCAGGACTAATTTACAAATATTGTGTTCCACTTGTCTCTCAGCATTTCCCAAACACAAACCAGCAAGAGACATTACAGTACATAATGATTTTCTTTCCTGTTCTTTCTCCATGAGTGATATAAATTCTTAAATGATGCATGTCTACCTTCCTGTACGTGACAGAGAGAGGACACACTGTAATACACACATTTATACTAAGGATTAAGAAGTATGGAATTCTGCATGCTAGTCAGAAGGCTGTCTTGAACATGGGAACATGGTCCTATGAAGTAACTTTAATGTTATGATACAGTTTAAGCATTCACATTTTTCCTAGCGGTTCTTAACTTAAGCTTTCAGACATGAGCAAATGTGAGCAACTGCAGTATTCATCCTCTGAACTAAGATAGAGAACTTTTGTCTTTCATGTGACTTGGAAATCAATTTAAATCTCCCCAGAGAAATGTCTGCATATCTATAACTTGGATACTTAATTACTTCTATCCAAGAGGGAGATGCCTTTCTCTCTCTGTCCTGTCCTGTTTACCAAAGAAACATATCTAATTATTTCAGTCTGCCCTAGAGTGAACTAGTATGTGTTAGTAGCTGGCAGGGGCTTTATGAGTTCTTCAGTCAAAAATACAATTTTAAAAAGGAGGAAATAATGATCTTATTTACAGCATTAAGAAAGAAAAATGTGTTTTTCCCACCAGGATTCTGTCAATCTTTCACAAGTTAATATTTATGTTTTTTATAGTTTCCTATCTCAGAAATATCCATCAATTCAAACTGAAAATACTGGCCCTTTGCTTCTTTTGTGCTTGTGTATTTCAGATCTGTCTTCTATTAATATTACTTTTTACTGGTAAGAAATACTAAGATGAAACTGTGTTTAGCTCTGCTGTTTATATAAGGTAACATAAGCTATTCTGTAACTTTCATTAGTTTGATGGGGTATTAATATATATTAAAATTAAATCACGTTAAACATTATTTTTAAAATAGTGAACATCCCAATACTCAGTCCAGAAACTACTAAAGTCTCTTTTGTCTGATGAGGATCTCAACAGGCAGGTGCAGCAGATTTTCTATTTCAGTTAAAACTTTGTGTTTCAGTGTCGTGGTGAGAGGCTTGGTTCCAATATCTTCTTTAGTTATACTTAGTAGAGGTTCAAAATAAGATTCATGTTTGAAGATCTAGTGGGTAGATACCCTACTATTCTCAAATAAAAAGTCACCACTCCCAAAAACTATTATTTTGTTAAAATAAGGTCACTCTGAAATTACTGATACAAGATTCATTCACTTACAGACCAATATTTTGTTTCTATTTTTATTCATGTGTCTAATACAAAATGCAGAAAAAATCTTGGAATTGCCCTTAGAAGGGAACACAAAATCTTATATCTCCTCCACTTCCTCTTGATCCCATCTCCACATTATAATAATAAATATGGTTAGTATTTTTAGATAGCTTTTTTTTTTTTTCTTCCTTTCAGCCTCTTTATATGCTTTCCTGGCTAGATAACATTGTTGAGAGGTGAATAGAAAGAATCCTTGTGTGGGAACACAAGTAGTTAGGAGTACTTGGGGTCCCGTTTGTCTGGTTTGGGGCTTTTTTTTTTCCTAGAGGAATAGACTAGTATTATCTGTGGAATGTCATGTTTCTAGGGTTTTTAAGCAAGTGCACAACTGAGTTCCCTAAAATGCAGACTGAAAAAAACCTGTGGAGGCAGTGCTTCTCAGACAGGGAGCAGGGACTCATAATTGAGAACAAGAGAGGGGCAAGAATGCATTAAGCTGGAACTTTGGCCAATCATTTCATAATGTGGAGTTATGCTTCAGGCAACAGAATACATCAGTGCCTTTTTCTGAATCACTCCCATTAATTTAGATAGCCAAAATCCTCATAATTTTCACTTAAAGAAAAAAAACTTACTGAAAATCTTATCTATTAAGAACAAAAATATATATATATCTAGCAATTAATTCGAATGCATCATAAATTCCCTTTCCAGTAATATAAACTGCTATTATACTGAGGTCATTTTAAAGCCAAAATAAGATTAATCTGAGCTTTTCACCATCTGTTTTACTCATACTGAATGCAAAGGAGCACTGTCATCCAGTAGCCTTAAGGACTAAGGTATAAATTACGTAAATACAGCTGTAGGTTAGACACCTTTGGAATGCAACTAAAAGACTCTTGTGTTACATGAGTTAGTCACAGAAAAACATAGTTGCACCCAAAGACAGGAGTGATTGAAAGACATCTGTTTTGTGCCGGTTTGGCCAAAATCTAGCAATATATCCTNTCAATGTGATCATAAAAGGTTTTTATTCACTTCCCTGATATTTTGATTAGAAATAAAAATACCTCTCCATCCCAATAATTTTAATTTTAAAATGGAAATATTTAAAAGTTCATTTTAGAAGTGTAACTGCAGTAGTTTTTGCTGCACTACTCTCAGTTTGGTTATCCCTTTGGCTGACTGATTACCATGCAACTGTATTTTTGACTCTTTCATGAATCACCTGTATCCCATCTTCAGTCTCAGACTTCTAGTCAACAGTTTTCCAACAGTGGGCTGATGACAAGATTTAAGACTGTAAACCCCTGACAATTCACTGTGATGACATTATCAGTTCTGAAATTAAGTTAATATTGCAGCGTTTGTTCTTTCTCTGAGTAGAGGGTTGTTAATTAATTCAATTACTAAGGAAATATTTTTCAAAAAAACATACCATTTCAGATAGTAACCTTATTGAAAAAGTGCTGATGATAAAGTAATAAATGTTTTCAACTTGGAAAGGTGTTGTTTGTCTGTAATGTAATTTACATGTGAGACCCTAATTTGGCCAGTCTCAAGTCTTTAATGTCTTTTTTCATTTGCTATTTTGACAATACTTTCCTGTAAGTTAAAATTGTGTCTTTGCCTCTTGAGAAAGACACAAATAGCATACACTGTCCTATTACTCCAAATGTACATAAAAATCCTTCCTAATTCCATGTATATCTTGAAGTCATATTTCTGAAGACATACAGTTTATGCTAGTCATTCACAGTAATATCATCCAGGAAATTAATTTTCATCAGGAAATACACCATACGACCCCATATTCACAATATTCATATTTTATCATCTTTGAAATTCCCATTCTTCCAAAGGACTATGTCTGTGACAGAATGTGCAAACTTGACATTTTACTTTTATCAATTTTTCTAACTTCTCTGATTTACATATATGGATTTTTAATGAAAAGAATAGACAGACTTTGAATGTCATCACTGAAGATTTTTTTTTTATATGCCTGCTATTTCCAGTAGATCAACAACAGCCACAGAATATATATACTAGCTTTAAGGTTTTTGAATAGCTTCCTAGATGTATTATATAAGTCTGTAACTTCAGAATACGCTGAGGACAGTCTGCTTCTGAAACCCATATATTACAGTCAGAATCATTCATGTCAAAACCATTATTTCCCTGGACAACTGCTGAAGTCAAGTATATATTATTATTAATTCAAAGTGATTCCTGTGAAATTCTTAACTTTACAGTGACTTTGACAAACTGCATAATTCGTGCTTTAAGTAACTTCATTTAATCCTAACTTCACCATTTATTTTAGATTAGCATTTTAATGACGTGCATAACAAGGCTGTTTCAGCTTTGCAGATTTTCTTCATATGCTTATATACTTATGTTTGATTATGGAGTTTTGGTTTTCCTCTGGTGTATTTAAAAAGATTAAAGACACAGTATTTGTAATTATAGGGAATGTTAACAACTGAGTTAGGGACACCACAGTATAAAAGGAAGCAAATCAGAATCAGCAGTGGAAAAAAAATAGAAAAAGTTGTTTTCATTGTTACATACACTTTTTACAGGTATATATTGTAATATTACTAATGTTGATGACCTTTCAGAGCCTGAGAAAGATACCAGAAAATTCATGATATTTACAGTTAAATATTGGATGCTTTCTAATTTCTAAACAGAATGAGTGGTTGTGTGATGTGTGCACATACTAAACCAGTAGCTGGTAGTGCAAAATAAAGATCTCACACCTTTTTATTGTCAGAGGCATGACCGATGAATCAGGTCTTGGTTTTCTTATTGTTGTTTTGACTTGGGTTTTTATGTTTTGTAATTATTCTGGATTTTGGAACGTTTTGTTGCTTTTTTTTTCTGTTCAGCCAGTGTTATTGCAGAGCTGTGCTGCTTCCCAGACTTTCTAAATCAACTAAAAGCTAAGAAATAGTTCTAGTATTGAGTTAACTCTGTGATTAGATGTTCAGTCAGCTGGGTGCTGGAAAAAACTTATCTTAGATGAAAAGCAACCACTGTTGGCTTTTGTACCGTATTTTTAAAGAACTTGAAGACAGTGATTGGCAGACCTACTTTGCTATTTCCAACTTTTCAAAGCTGGATTTTTTTTCATATCCAATTTGGACTTTCTTTCAATTATTTTGGGACATAATAAATATTCAAACAAATAATTGCATACCTCTCCACAAAGAATGATGAGGTAGAAATTTGAAAAAACACCAAGCCTTTCTGCTTCCTTAGCGAAGTTTATACAGTAAAATAGGTTTTGATTTTATCAGAGACATCATCATTCCTTTAGAGGTGAAGAAACTCTAGCGAGTTTTTGACAGTTTCATCACAAGGAAGAACCTCTAGAGTCTGAAACCTCTGTCCAGTACGTCTGTGATAGAATAAATTAACATATGATTTTCTTTCTCTTTGAAGTTATGGCAGTATTTTGGCTAGATATGATTGAAAAGAACTTAAGTGTTGCAAAATAAGATGTCTATATTCTCCAGAGCATGACCTTAAAATGTAGGTGAAGCAATTAGTCTGGAAGATTTTTCTCCTTCTGTCTAGAACATTTTCAAATTCAATTTATAAAAACAGCAGACAAGTAAGATAAAACTTTTTCTTAAATAGGATTTTAGTCAAAGCAACTATGGTATTCAATGATTTTTTTTTTATTGCTGAAGCTGTTGCAGGAATATCAGCCATGCTTTTTGAGTAATGCAATTATCTTCATAGAAGATTAATAAACGTATTCAACACTTTGTCTCTGGTATCATTTAGTTTCATGTTTGTTCTATACAGCTGCTAATAAGCTTCTAGGTATGTCCATGACATTTATGAATCTTAAACCAGAGATCTGTATTGGCTGAAGAAGTTCCTCTGTATTGGGCAAAGATGGGTGGAACTCTTGTTTTAGAGAAATGTCTCAGTTCGGCTGAATTACATTTTGGAATGGGAATAGTAGTTGTGTTAAGTTGTTGCCTGAAGGTCCTCGTTATGTACTCACCTTCAGAGCTTTAGACAATCCATCCTTGGTTAGTGTGTATAACTCCAAACCCCATGAATTTATGGAAGCACTCCAATTCAAATATTAACTTCCAAACAATGGAGAAAGGCAGTGCTTGGAGTGAACATTTCCTGATTCCAGAGAGGAAAAGAACTTTCAAAGTGAGGATTTAAATTTATGATAAATTGAAACTTTTACTTTGCAACCAAGTTTGGCATTTATCAGGTTTAGTATCTTTAGTATCCGATTTGAATTCAGTTCTTTACCCAATTTTACATATTTCTTTTCTTCAGTTTAACTTTGCAGAAAAAACACTGAATTTTAACCCTCAAAACCCCAAATTGTAATTCAAAACCAAATCCACATGTATAAAAAATATTTTATAGGCAATATTTGTTTTTCTGTTCTTCTTTTTTACTTTGAAAAGATTTAGAAGAACCCTACTTTCAGAGCAATTACAGACAAACCATGCTTGAATTTCTCAGACAGCAGAAATTCATAAAACTGAATTCTGTCCCTTGAGACTGTTTTGTATGGCTTGAAAGGGGGTATTGCTTATTCAAAGATAATTTAAAAAGACATTTTACAAACTACCTAGGAGTCTGAGTGCTGAAGATATTATTTTGAATGTCCACAAAATATATGGGTTTTTATCTTTTCTTCTCCTTCTTCGCGCAATTTCATTAAGAAGAGTTTGTGCAATCACTTATCCATCTGTCATTCCCATTTACCTGCTGGTCAATTTAAACTAAATTTGACACAGAACTACAGAGCTCAAAACCAGTATATGGTTCTGAGTTTTTAAAATTCACTGGTGAGTAGAAAGAAAATAATATACCACATTGAATGAAAAGCTGCTTCAGGAGCTCAGGAGTTATCTATTCTTTCTGAGCTTTAGGATGACTCGGGTTGACTTGAACCCTGGCAATTCCTGTTCACTCCTGCCAAAGTGATAGGTGGGAAAAGGACATAGAAAGAACTAGAAATATACACAAGGTAGGCGAGAAGCAAAGTGGTAAGCTGAAGATGCCACAAAGCAGATGTGTCGTAGGTAGAAACAACACAAATCCCTGGGAAAATAGTTCAGTTTGTTTCATTGTTCGCTAAAAAAAAGTGACAAATCAAAGTTGTTTTTTAACTTTACACTCCTATAAATGCTTTTGAGAAAATACTGAGACAAAAATAAAGTGAACTGCTTAGAACTTGATACGGAGTAAATGTTGGTAAATTCAAGAGTTATGTGATTATATAAGATGTTCAGGTACAATACACTGTGATCCAGGGGCATAATCAAACTTTTATGTATGTTATCGAGGGGTCACTTGCCAGCTGAAATTAACATCTCTATTTAAGCACTGCATTTAAAACCTTGAATCACACTAGATTTTGTGATTTTAAGAGTTACTTTAAATACTTACATGCACACAGATTTCCTATTTGAAAGATGCTTTCAAATTTTGTACTACACTTTGCATCTCTGAGAACATGTCTGTTTCTGGAAGCAGAAATGAATGAATAATTAATGCAGTCTTTAGTATTCTAATTTTTGCTACAAATTTTTAAGAATCTAGGGATTTTGCATCCTATACCCACATGACTGTCTCTGTCTTTCTTCAGCACATGAAGCGTGGTTGGAACCTTTGAAAAAATTTGGAAATGCAAGCTGCTAAACAAAAACTTTGTTGTATAGCAGGTACAGGTGAACTGAAGGTCAAAATCTGAGTGATGTGCACTGCACTTTGCTATGATTTGATGTAGATACAAGCAAATACATTTCAGCAGAATCTAGTGTATGATCAAAGTCAAATGCACGTGGGGTTAAAGTTTTTGAACCTCATACAATCTCTTCTGAAGTTCATAAAATCTTAATAAACTTTTTCCACCTTTTGAGAATCTGGTGTTTTCATAGTGCTTATTTTTTCATCTGAACCCACCTTTTTGATTGCAATTTTTGTTATTCTCAAAAACAGCATTCGTAAATCATTGCAGCAAGCTAATAGTTTTTGCCAATCTCTCTGACTAATGTATGCGTTTTGGCTTTGTATTTTTTTTTTGTCAGATGCAATTTGATTTAAACACAGTTTTCTGAAACAGAAAATAGCTTTAAATTTTGAACAAAAATATTACAGAGATAGGATTAGCCTCAGCATTTTAGGTTTAAAATCATAAAAATACTATGGCAGGCAGGTTGTTGTATTTGGGGGGATGATCTAAGCCAATCTCTTGCCCAAAGTAGGGCTGAATTCAAAGCTGGAGCCAGATTTCCTTTTGTCTTTTTGGGCCAAGCTTTGAGTTTATTAAGGGCAAGATTTCACTGCATCTCTGAAGAAGGTGCTCCATATTTAATCACTCACAGTGCAAATAGGTTTTTCTTTATATTTAATCATAATCTTCATTCTGTCAACTTGTGCCTATTGCATCTTGTCTTGTGCATGCCATCAAGGAAACTGGCATCTAACAGTTGATTTTCAAGTTTAAACTCTTCGTTCTAACTTCCTCTAGTAAGTAGCCAGCAACAGGTATTTACACATTCAGTGATGCCAGTCCGTCATCTCCAGCACTGCCTCAGTGAGATGAACTTCCTCTGAGAGTGCCCATTTCTCTGACTGCCATTGAAATACAGGTTAGTTTTAAATAACTCTTTCTGGTACCATGGCGTTAAAATAAGCTGAATACTAATGCTTCATTGGGAATGGAAAGATATACACATTTATTTCTACCTTTATATCTTTTTACATTACTATGCCTTTTATAATTCAATCATCAATGTTATATTAGGATAATGAGTAACACTTTTTTATTTGCGTATGGATTCTTTATTTTATAGATTTTCTCTCTTTTGACAGTGAGTGTTCTGATTCTATTCAAATGTAGTCTGTCAGTGTCTTGTCTTTTGTGTGTGAGAGGTCAAATTAATGATCAAAAATTCTGAAGCTTAGAGGGGAAGTTTTGTCATAAGGCTTATAAAACCTTGAACAAGGCTACTAAATAAATAACAATTTGTCATTTTTCCATTTTTGGATATTAGAAGACTTGAAAGTTTTAATAAAGGACCTTCATGGTTAAGAGGCATGAAAAATTTTGGAATGGATTTGCTTTAGTTGGGAGAACCTAAAAAGACCTGTTTTGGTCACGAAGAAGAAGTAGCCATCCAATTCTCATGTCTTCAGTTAGAAAACTGGATTGCCATGGTCACTGTGCTGTATATAAATTATCTGTGATGCACTGACAGTCAGTGAGTGCATTTATGGGATGACAGGTGACTGTATTCATTTAAGCACAATAAGTATCTCTTATTAGCTATAATAAGAAAAAGTGCTAGTTTATATTAACTTGCTTTTTTTCTATTCTCCCATATGTTTTCTTTAAAATTTCTTCTGAAAGTGAAAAGTATACTAAAAAGCAGGAATACAAAATCTCTGAACTAAATGAAGGAAAGGGGATTAAAAGAAAAAAGTGACTTTTGACGGTTCTTGTCAGACTATAGATTCAATTTTCAAATACTTTTATTCAGTATGTCCTAAATATGTCAGATCCAGACAGTTTACTTAAATTTTTTTTTTTGGCCTGCTGTTTTCTAGTCTTCCTAGTATATTGGCCAAGATGAACCTAAAATAGTTTATAGGAGACATCTAAAATATGTTACAGGAAAATGTCTTCAAAATCGCTGTGGTTATCATACTAAATGAAGTGATGGAGGATTCTTTGTCACAGTAAACTAATTGGTCTCTCAACACATACTGTATTTCTAAGAAACACCAGTAATTTATTTACTTTATTCATCTGCTTTCACTTGAAGTCATAATTATTTTTTGAAAAAACTCTGCATTGCCATACATACATGAAAGGTGCTGTCTCTGTTGATAGCCTCTCTAAAGATGTTTCATGGTCACAATACATAACATATACACCTTCTTTTGAGAAAGGAATTTTATAATTTTTTTTTGAGTGAAAGGAATATGACATGGGACATATAATACTTTAAGCGCACTAGCAATGGAGTTTATGTATCCCAAGAACACTTTTTCTTAGTAAATTACTCATTCAAGCTAAATGATGGGAAACCAAAGTTAACATTTTTATAGGGTTTACAGATAGAGGTGTGATGGAAAAGATATACGATTCTTTGCAGAATCTGAATTTAAGGCAGGATGAAAGTATCTATATGCACTCAGATTATAAGTTTGCATTTTTATGTGTGTAAGGTTGGAATAATTTGTGTTTAAAGAATACAAGAAGTATGTTCCAGTATTTAATTTTAGTTGAACTTTTACATTTTTTGTATATTTTTTTAACTCCTCTCCCGAGTTTACCTTAAAAAAGAGAATGGAAAAGTTTGTTTTTTACTAAAAGAGTAAAATAAATATATCTAGTTCTATTTTCCCTGTCTTCCTTTAGGTTTAGTGAAATATCGAAAGTACAACAATATAGGAAATGAAAAATAGAAGAATGGCTTGACATGCAATCAGTGCTGGTAGAGCCTTTGTCATCTTCCTTAAAAGTTAGTCATCTAGCATGGGGAAAACCCTGGCTTCAGTTTTCTCTTCCATTGTAGGAAATATGAGTCTTTCACATCTTAAACATACATTCTCTTTTTTGATCTCACATTTTCCTCCTGATCTTCCAGTTCAATAATTGTTGCTCTTGTATCCCCTTGGAATGAATGAAATGGATTCCAAGAAAACCATCTAGAGAAAATGATCTGAAGTTGTTAGTAATTTTGATGATACCTAAGCTGCAATGTTACAGAGATAGATTTTTTTCAAAACTTATTTCAAGATGGTATGTTGGAGTCTTTGAGAAACAATCAAGTCAAAAAAATCCCAGCAATGCAACAAAGTTCAGGGAACTTACCAGTGATGAATCTTCCAGATTCTTCTGTCCATGCTACATCCTTCTTTGGAATTCTGTCTATGCACTGCATTTAGGTTTGGTAACTGATACAAGGAGGAGGGGGAAAACTACACTAAATATCAAATTTTGGTTGTGGTTTCATATTTTCTTTTTCTGAGTTTGCTTTCAGATTTATTCAAAATACAATATAGCTAGAAAGAAGTGTTAACAATGCAGAAAAAAATAATATAGGCTAGAATATCAGTCTAGAGAAGAACATCAGACTAGAGAACAATATCAAATTAGAGAAGCAGTTAATTCCATTAAAGTAATTGAGGCAGAGTTTTTGTTTCTGTTTTTAATCTAACTTTGGATGACATTTCGTAATTTCCAAGAATAGATTTACGGAAAGTAGTCTTGATCATTCTGATAGAAAAGAATGACATTGATGGGAATAGGTAGATTCATCAGGTCAATGCTTCCAGGAGCTTGGTGGCTCCAAGGTTGGTGTCGTCTGAAAAATTTTGGGATTTTGACCATGGGATAATCTATTGACATCTGACAGAATGTGCCTTTCTTATAGGGAGATAAAGAGTTCTAGCACAGGAGCTAGTGAGGCTCATTGATAGAGCTTTAAACTATCTTGGAAGGGGGAACTAGATGAAACTGATACTGGTAGACAGTAAGTTGAACATGAGTCAGCCGTGCCCTGGCAGCCAGGAGGGCCAGTCTGGGGTGTCCTGGGGGGCATCAGGCACAGCATCGCCAGCTGGGCAAGGGAGGGGATTGTCCTGCTCTGCTCTGCACTGGGGTGGCCTCGCCTCGAGTGCTGGGGGCAGTTTTGGGAGCCACAATATAAGAAAAATATTAAAGTATTCTAGAGCATCCAAAGGAGGACAACAAAAGGGGAATGTGAAGGGCCTTGAGGCGAAGCTGTATGAGGAGTGTCTGAGGTCACTTGGTCTCAAGCCTTGAGAAGAGGATAGTGAGGGGAGACCTTATTGCAGTCTATAACATCCTCATGAGGGGAAGAAGAGGAGCAGGCACTCTGGTGACCAGACTGGAAGGAATGGCCTGAAGTTGTGTCAGAGGAGGTTTAGGCTGGAAATGAGAAGAAGGCTTTTCACCCAGAGCATGGCTGGACACTGGAACAGCCTGCCCAGGGCAGTGGTCACAGCACCAGCCTGACAGAGTTCAAGAAGTGTTTGGACAATGCTCTTGGGCACATGGTGTGACTCTTAGAGATATCCTGTGCAGGGCCAGGAGCTGGACTTTGATGATCCTTGAGGGTCCCTTCCAACTCAGCATATCTGGTCCTTCTGTCTTTGAATTTTCTGTTGTGCTACAGCTGTCCAAGTAAATGTAACATTTCAGGATGCATTTCTAAATGATGGAATTAACATGGCTGTGATTGTGTTTAATATTTTATACAACATTCAAGTGGAAACTCCTATTTCAGAATAAAAACACCTTAAGTTGGAATAATTTACTTTCTTTACTGATTAAATTTCAAAGTAATGAAATAAAAATAAATTCAAATTCATTTGAACACTGATTCTGCAATTCAGTGAAAGGCAATTCTTAGATTCTACACCACACAAACCCTTTGAAATGCACAGAAAATCAGCTTTTAGTGTTCAGTTACCTTATTAATTTTGTGTACTGGGCAAGTGCAAACAATGAGATTGTCTAGCTCTATTGTTACTTTTGTGGGGTTGGTGGAGGAAGTTTTTGTAAATATTTCTAAAATGCCCTGTTACCAATGATCAACATTTTAAACATAGATTTTGAAACTTCATAAATGTATTGTTAGTTAGGTCTGCAGATAATTTCTTTAGTACAGAATGCATTTAAGTTAGCTCAAGCAATAAAAACTTGCAAATAAGAGATTGGAAAACAATTAGAAATTTAGGTGGATGTGTGATTACATTTCTCTTGATGTTAGTTTATAGATTACTTTCCTTTTCCAAAAAAAGCCCATGTAAACAGGGGTCTGGTTGGAATTGTTGCAGTAGACATGTTACAGTTGATTCTCTAAGCAAAATTTTAATAGACATGATTTGTGAAAGTCATCACCTCTGCTAATCTTTCTACACAATGTCAAAACCCAGAATGAAAACATCTATTACTCAGTGAAGTGAATGGAAAAAGATGTGGCTTCATGCATTAGCAGTTAGTTTCATGAATAATTCCTTTAGTACAGAGTGAGCTTTAGTTAGCAAAAGCAATAAAAACTTGCAAATAAGAGATTGTTCAGGATTTCTAAAATACTGAGACGTTGCAACTGGATTCTTAGCAGATGTCATTATTGCCTTGAACAATTAACAGTCATGCATTATTAATATCTTCTTTTCCTTTGAATAAAATAATTAGGAAAACAACAGAAAGAGCAATATATGCAATTGTGTATTTTTGGCCTGTCAATAAGGATATTCTTTGAACACATTAACTAAATTAAATGCTGTTTATGTTGATAAGATCAACCCTGCTTTCACATATCTAATAAATTTTATACTGTCCACCATCGTTATATTGTCCACCATAGACAAAAACTATGAAAATACAAATCATTATTTTTTTGAAAAACGTGACAATTTAAAAGAGAGCTATCTAACAAATTTTGTTAGTACTCATTTGCTGTAAGTTATCAGACCCACATCTCAGCAGTGTTTTTATGCCATGTATACCAGCTGTTGCTATTGCTGTGGTGGTGGGTTTTCATTATTAAAACATTTTGTAAGAGTTATAGTTACTCCTTCTCAAAATCACCTTTAGCTTTCATACCATTTTCCACTACTTGAATGCAGAAATTTGTCAGAATGTTTTTTCTTTCATCACTGAAGACAGCTTGATTCCATGGAAACTGTTAGAGTTCTTATATATTTGTGAAAACTGTTTCATATGCCCCCTCTTGCCGGCCATTCAGGTGAGCAGAGGGTGGTCAGAGGGCCATTTGGAGGCGATTTAAAAGAGCTGATTGAGCAGCTCCCACCCTCTTTCGAGCCATTCAGGTGAGTAAGGGCGGGTCACAGGGCCATTTGCGGGTGATTTAAAGTGCTCTGGGGAGTGCAAGAGACCTGGAGCGCAGCACGGCAGCTCACGCAGGCAGGGAGAGCAGGAAGGGCGCAGTCACCTTCCTGGTAGTGGGCTGTGTGTCAGATGGGTGTTTTGGCTGATTTCCCTTCCCCCCGGCCCTACTTGACTACATCCAGCAATGGTTTATGAACCCTCAAAAGCCATTTCTGCTGCTGCAAGTAAGGGTGTGCTACCCCAAGCAGAACCCCCCTCACAAAGGATACAGCTGTCCAGGTCACTGGCTGCAGGTCTCAGCCTGCTGTGAGTACCAGAGTGCAAAAGATGCCTGTGTGCAGTGTGAGCAAGTGAATTATCTGCTCTGTCTAGTGGCAGAGCTTAAGGAATAAATAGAAAGGCTAAGGAGTACTAGGGAGAGTGAAAGAGAAACGAGCCGGTGGAGTTGTAGCCTTCCAACCCTGAGAGAATCTCAGCAGGACTCACAGGAGTCCTGCTCCTCTTGCCATCAGGCAGAAGACTTAGCAGACAGGGGGGAATGGAAACAGGTTCCTGCTCAGGGAAGTAAAAGCATCCCCTCGTGACCCCCATCACCTTCCCAGGTGCCCTTACAGAATAGGTACAAGGCCCTGGATCTAGAGGGTCAGGCAGACGACACTAGAGAAAAAAATCTGTCTGGAGGGTCTCCCAGTTGCCCATCGTCTGTCATATGGATTACAGCCCCAAGTATTAAGAGGAAAAAGAAGGCAGTTTTAGTAGGTGACTTCCTTCTGAGGGGAACTGATGGCCCTGTACTTTGACCAGACTCATCCCACAGGGAAGTCTGCTGCCTCCATGGGGCATAGGTATGGGATCTTACGAGGATACTCCCTGAGCTAGTTCATCCCTCTGATTATTACGTGCTGCTGGTTGTCCACGTTTGCAGTGATGAGGTTGATAAGAAGGGTACCAGGGTAATTAGAAAGGACTTCAAGGTTTGTGTTGATTGGCTGATGGCACAGGAGCACAGGCGGTGCTCTGCTCAGTTCCTTTGGTAGCAGGGATGAATGATGAAAGGAACAAGAAAACCCACATTATCAGTAAATTACTTGAGGACTGGTGCCATTAGTGGAAATTTGGTTTCTCTGATCATGGGGCAATTTTTACAGTGTCAGGCCTGCTAGAGTTGGATGGGCTTCATCTGTCTAGGAAGCACAAAAGGATTCCAGCCCATGTGTTTGCAGAGCTGATTGAGAGGGCTTAAAACTAGGTTTGAAGGGGGAAAGGGGTGAAACCAGGCTCTCCAGAGATGACCTGAAAAACAAGTTTTATATGGCCATTATCATGCGATTTACATATTTCTCAAAAGTCTGTATGTGATCTAAACTGGTATCACACTAGGCAGGCCCATAAAAATTGGTTTAAAGACAACTAAAAATTTTACTTCTAATGCGATTACCAGCATTTTATTTTCTTTTAACTTGTTTTGGTATACTGCATTTACAAAATATGACAGAATTGAATATATACAGGTTAAAATGAATAAATGAAAGATCAGAGAAGTAGTACAAAGAAATGACATTTGGAATGCTATAAATACACTATATACATTTGTAAACAGACATAACATGTAATAGAAAAAATATGATTTAATAACCAAGCAAAATTCTACAGAATTCTTAAGGTAATCTTTTGAACAATAGCTGTAAGAGCAATTTTTGTGGTTGATTCAATTAGTTACTGATGGCACAACCTTTTTCTATTTCACACTAGTGTTACAGCAAAGAATAGGCTTTTGCATCTCTTACAAAGCCATCAGTCGAGCATCCGTTACAATGGTGAGCCATAGAGTAGTTTTTGAATTGTTAATGTCTTATGAAATTTTGATATGATGAACTGTCTTTTGAAAGATGTAGGAATGTCAACTTTAGATAGACACAAAGTTGTACTGTATATTCCACAACTGTATTTCCATAATGCTCTGCCATCAAACAGTACTTCGAATTCAAGCATTAAAAATATGGAGCACAACAAATTTAAGATTTATTAAAGCTGGAATGTATTCTGTGTGAACATCTGAAATATTGTAATTAGTTTTACATAGTTATTGCAATCATATAAACTATATGTTTCAGATTATTCTTGACTCAGCAATATCTCCTATGCCTGAAAGTTTTAGTATTAATTACCAGCCAGTTCATTAATTTTATATATATGATTTCTCAGTGACAGACAAAATTCATTCTCATTATTCTTTAACTGGGAATGAGCCTGCAGTGAAAAAGTTTGAAGTCTCAGCAGCAGAAATCATGCCTAGTCCAGCCAATTGCATCAGGAAGACATAATGTGTTCAGTGGCTACAATGGAGGAAAAGAAAATTCCTTGGTTTTTCTATGCTCAAGAATCTGTGATTTCTGGGCAGCTGGAAGAGTTCTGATGTGTCTAAGCCTGCTTACTGGCAATCTGTCTGACAACACAGATTTCCGCACCCTCAACAAAGCAGGAAACCTTAACCCTGTACCAGTTTAAAGGAAAATGGGGGCAAATACATGGTGGGGTTCAACAACAGATGCCAAATAGATTGTTTTACATTATACAGATATAAACTGTAGAGTTTACCTGTAAGGCATGCTTCAGTGAAGGATTTCTGCCACATAAGCCTTGATGAGGGGAAAATGAATTCTATTGACATAGGCAGGGGAAATATTGAGTAAACTAAAAGGATATTTAGCTTGCTTATCTTAGTCTGTGATCATTAATTTCCAAACATCCCCTTGGCAATATAGATTTTCCCACAAAGAATCCAGCTGAAGTTCCTCCATATGTTTTATTCCCTAATAATTGTTGAAGACCAGGTCTTGTGCTCAAAGTGATGTCTTTGAATCCTCCCACTAAGCAGTTCATATAATATTAAGGATATGTAGCCCCCATCACCAAACCGGTAGAGAAGGAAGATTACATTTTTTTTCAAGTAGAAATTTTATTAATAACTTGAGATTAAGCCTTCTCTTCCAATTAAAATAAACAAACACGCAAGCAAGCAAAACTTAATAGAAGGAAGGTAGTTTCAAATATTTGAACTTAGCATATGTAATGTCAGACCAGTGCTTTCTCCCCAGCCTCAGAATCTTTCTTCAAACTTGCTGAATAACTCAGGAGACACTGTATACTGCAGTGTTAATGGCACTGGGACCTCCATATCTTTGGACGTAACTGAATAGCAAATTATGTTCTTGTTGATCTCAATTCCCTTTTTGCTAAAATTCATGGAATGGCTTAACTGCTTTTGTGTCCTAATTGGTTCATGTGTCTGCCCCTGAAATTAAATTTTTGTCAATAATTAGGCAATCTCAACTGCAACTGTGTAACTGTTTCAAAGCTTTTTATTTTCTTGTAGTTCCACTTGGACTGTTTTGGAGCATTAAAGCGGCATTTTTAGGAGGCATGTCTTCCTTTGTCAGGAACACTAATCCTTCCTAAAGTACAGTCCAAGAGGTTTTTTAATTTTTCTTTTTCCTTCCAGAAACAGTTCTTGGAAGACTTAAAGGGAAAATGTGTGATTTAATTGCATGGAGGGGAGGGGATATGTTTACAGAAAGGGGAAAGAGTAAAGGGTATAAAATAAACTTTCCATTTCAACTTTCTATAAGAAAAAAACCCTTAAATTTGCTCTAGAAATTGCAAATAATGTTAAAAGCTTCAGTGGCTAAACATCTGTTAAGACCTTACAGATGTACTAAAACCTATTTTATTAAAAATTATTATAGCATTATTTATATACTTAACAGTCCAAGACTCTTTGTAATACCAACAATATTACTTTCTTGACAACCTCTGATAAACACATGATGTTTTAAATCAAAAAAATTAAAGAATTAAATTAATAATGCAATGGTTATAATATAATTATGATACTGATGATAGATTTTGTATTTTGGAATATTTATAGCTACTATAATGAGATAACTTTTAGCAAATTACATGTTAGGCAGAAGGAAGGAAAATATTTTTAAAAAATACACAAGTATGAATTACGTTGCTGCAGTACCAATACAATAAATTAAGCATAGTCTTTATGAAAATATTTTCTATGGGAAACATTTTTTAAAGTTGCTGTTTTGACTGTGTATCTACCTTGTTATGGATTTATATGTGCTAAATCTTCTGTTGCCCCTAAGGCTGTAGCCTCCACAGGGCTGTTACCATACGTGGTAACAGAAATGAAGTGGTTCTTTCACAAAGTCTTTTCTCCACAGTACTATTACATTGTTTAACATAACTGTCACCTACTTGCCTCAGCAACAAAAATGTTTAAAATATCTTACTTCTGTATAGTTCCTGTTGCTATTTTTTACTACAGAAAGAATAAATTTTTTCTGAAGGTACGGCTGAAATCTGTTTAAAACCACAAAGCCTCATTCTAAATTTGAAGACACAGAAGTCTCAGGTTTTCTGCATTCTTTTTTCTGTGCCATTCTTCAGTGCTTAAATTCTGATGTTATGATGTGCTACAGTTCATGTCAATATTGAAGGCATGAGTATATGTGAATAGTCCTCTAATATCTGGACTGTATTGAAATATTTAATTAAGCATGAA
Organism: Ifrita kowaldi; assembly: GCA_013398055.1. NCBI lineage: Eukaryota > Metazoa > Chordata > Aves > Passeriformes > Cinclosomatidae > Ifrita > Ifrita kowaldi. Next base: position 186,414 of record VZRS01009192.1, read on the forward strand.
AACTATATTTAAAAGACTCTCCAATCACTTCACTTCCAAGTATCTCTTCTTAATTCCTGTTTTACCAGTAAGTTATCCAGGAAAAGAAAAAAGATAGAGCTATTGGTAGATTCTTAGATGATTTGTAACCATTTAAGAATAATTCAAAACCCCTGACCTTTCATCTTAGTGGTACTCAGTTAAGTTCCAGTAATAATATTGTGAATTTTAATTTTTAATATCTCATTGATTATAAAAGCATATTAAAAATAAAAGATTATCATATGATGAAGCCTGCACCCCACCGTGTGAAATTTTTAACAAATTTCATCAGCATACATTATAAGGGTAAAGTCAAAATGCTAAGGATAGCTTGAACAAATGAGTATGACTGAGCATGACTGAGAAAAATGCATTCCTTGTGGGATTTTTTGATTGTATTTTATCCAGTGACCACTTAATAAAAAATTTGGACTAAGTCCAGGATGACAGGACTTTTGTTCACAGTTGAAAGCAATCTTCACTGGATTAAAGTGTGTGAACCTCTTTGCTATTGAGCTTTGCCCATCTTATATTTTTGCTACATTGAGACGTATTGTCAGGTATGAAAACTGAGATATTGGAAAAGCACTAAATATTCCTTATATTGTCCTCAGCAAAAGGCAACAGAGAATCCTGTCAAAATGCACTTCTTTCCAGTGTGTATAACGGAGTCAAACAAAAGAACGAACGACTTCAGAAAGACCCTGTCCCACCAAAGCAAAGAAGCATAAATTTCCTGCATTCACTAGCATGTGGGGAACTAACTCCACATCCTTTGCCTTATCCCTCTGAAATACACTTACCAAGCTAAAGATTGACCCCCTGAGTCTTATTTTTGTCAGGTACTGTATACCTGACACAATCTGAATTTAGTCTCCAAAGCTCATACGTATTTTACAGAAAAATGGAATCAGACAACTGAAAAAGATAATATTTGCATTTTAAGCCCTGGGTAACTCCTAAACAGGGCAGTAAAATTTCCCTTTAAAGGTAGCAGAGGAAGGAAAGAAATACATACAGCTTGCAGCTTGGGAGAGTCAATACAATATGCCATGTTTTCCCAATATTTTCCTTTAGTTCTGTTGCTGAATCTAAGGCTTTAGTGGATGAACTTTTCATGGAGTTTCAATGCAATATGTGTGTTATTTGAATAGTTCCAGCTGGAAGGGACCTACAATGTTAACTTAGTCTACCCACTCGACCACTGCAAGGCTGAACAAAATTTAAAGCATGTTATAAGGGCGTTGTGCAGCATCACATTGGAGTAAAATGTAGCATAGGAAGTTATAGTTACATTACTGAACACAATTTCAAGCCAGATGCAATAGAGAAAGAAAAATCACAGAAAGACATAGTGAACCCTATATTTTTCCTATTAAAAATGGAAAAAACTTAGCTATTTTAGAGAGCCATATCACAATGTATAGCCTTGGGACTTACGTTACAGGAGGTTCTACCTATTCTCTTATCCAGTGTTGGATACAGCATTAAACCGACCTTTGTGTAGTGTTTTATTTTGAAAGTGATTATGAACTCTTTAATTGTTCAGTGGCCTAAATGATGACAAGCAATGAATATAAACATGAATCAAAACATAATAATTCTTTGAATTCTTGATCTCAATTTTAGTTTTAAGGTTCTTGAAAACTGAACTGCACGTGGTATCACTGCTTGATCTGGAGGCTATTAAATTAGGATTTTCTCGATTATCTATCTCAGCATTAGTTGTGAGGAAAACTGAAAGTCTGACTCTGGGTTGTGTAAAATTAAGAAACATACCTCATGCATCTTAAGCATGTTGAATATTTATTAAGACTGGCATAGAAGACTGTCTAGAAGATAGTCAGGGCCAGTATCAAAGAACCTGCATTTCTGTATCAAGTACCCTGCTGAACTAATTTAAATTCCCTGCATTTGTTATACTATAGTAAGTGCGCTGCTGTCTTTCTATAACTTTATTCTTGTCACCAAGCAGCTATGTGAGAATGCAGGAACAAAGGACATTAAAGTAGTTTCTAAAACAAAGAATCAAAGTGGAATGGAATGCAAAATGGCATTTGCTTTTACTGTAAACACTCTTCATTCTACTTGGAGTGTGCATTAATTGGCTATGTTGCAGCACAGCCAAGAAAAAATAAGAGAGCAGGTTCTTAGAGAAATGATTGTTATGGGATGTGTTTCTGAGCTTTACTAAAATATCATTAAGCTCTATCCACTTCTCTTAATGGTAATTCAATTTTACTTTGTTAGAAATAGATCTCAATTATGAGGCTTATGCAGTACTTGTATAGCAATCAGAAAACTTCTATGTAACAAGAACAACCAAAGGCCTATTCTAGAAGAGAAAGAGGACAAATCAGAAAACAAAAACCTGTCATAAATTGGCTGCATGCAGAATAAATGGTGATAGTGCTGAATCCTTTAGTCTTACAGTTTGAACTGAGGCAAAATGTGATTTCATCCACTTACAGAATATCATTGTCCCTGTATCAAGAAAAATGCTACCAACATAAATCCCTAAAGAGAGCATCATTACTCAATTAAAAATGTGCAATGTAACTTTTTAAAACTGACCAGCAGTGACTGGGCTTTCTTACCTTGTTTTGTATCCAAAAGCCATGAAAAAAGAGAATATCTTATATTAAGAACATAGTAAAATTAATTAGTGAATACAGATTTGGTTTTTTTCTGATACATTACTATGCAGCAGCAATTCAGTGAAAGAGGATACTAGTGTATGTCCCCTCGCCCCTCCATCCCCATCATTTTCTGGCTACACATATAGTAAAATCATCGGAAATATGTGTTTTACACGGGGAGATAAGTTGATGAGTTGCCTGGCAACAATATCTGTGTCATTTTCCCTTCGGTATGTACTATGTATCCATGTGTAGAACGCTGTTTATCTTCATTAGACCTGAGCAATTTAGGCTGTCAAGCCTCTGGTGACCATTAGGCATCTGATAACCATATATTTTGGGGCCGACCAGATGCACTTACAAGCAAAATAGAAACAGCATAAATCCTCTATCTTCTGTTTCAAAATTATGACGTCATTAACATTGGAGTATTGCCTCCCACTTCCTTGGTCCTTATTCTTATTGGGATCCATTAATCTGTGACAACAGGAAGTGAGGACCAAGCCTTTATTATCAATTTTCCTTATGACAATGATACTGTTTTAACTATGACTGTCTTATAGCCACATCTCTTGCATTTCAGAAAAAAGTTCTTAAGATACTTTTTTTCAGTGTATCACCCAGTAAGTCAGACAATCTAGTTAAAGTCACTAAATGCAGCTCTGGATCACTATGTACACAATTTCACCTTATTTGAAAAAGAAAATAAGTCGATTAAAAACATCAAAAAAACTGACACAAAAAAAAAAAAAAAACAAACCAAAAAACACAGACCAAAAAACCCAAAGCCTTCAAAACCCATAAAATAGCAACAATAAAACCCTATATATGTCTCTATATGTCTGTATCGAAACATATATATGTATACAAATATATCTACAGATATGTATACGTGCACATATGTACCTGCCTATTTACTCAAACCCCATTGAAATTGCAGCCTCAAAATTGTGCTGCAGTACAGAAATTGGCAACTATGCCACAGTCATCTTACAATGATTATTCCTTTTCAGAAAAAAACTCCAAACCATTGATTCTGAGGTGATGTAGAGAACAGCAACTCTCATATCCTCAAGATTTAAAAAAATCCTTTCATAAATGTTTGCATTTTGAGGTGTTTCTTATGCTCCACTACTTATATCTAGCTTACAAAACCTTAGTGTGTCAGATTCTTAAGAAGCAGGGCTTTTAAGTAGGACATATGTCAAAGGATCTAGAGAAATATTAAGAGAATTACAGCTTCTTGGACGGGGAGGGAAGAAACGTTTTTTTCTAATTTAACCTGACCCTTTTATCCCTGTTGAATATAATTCTGACAAAAGAGAAAATTTGAATAAAAATATCAATGCTAACCATTTAAATTCTGCTAACATGTGTGAAAATCAGTTATTTTTCTTTATCTCTTCAAAGTGTTATGTGAAGTGTCACAGCAGGTGAAATGGAAGCTGGAAGTTCCATTCTTTCAAATAACCTCACCTTACTTGTCCATACTATGCTTATTGAACTCACTGAACAGCATAGCTGTGTGTTTAGATTAAATATATACGTACATATATATATGTATTTAAATTCATCTCCTATTTAGACAGATGGAAATTTAATGTATAGATTTCCTTTCTTCTAGTGATTCAGCTATTCTTTCATGACTAGCAAGAATAATTATGCTGATCTGGTAATACAGTACTGTGACCAAATGCTGAACTTCTTTTATTATTATTATTACCCAGTTGATATCTTAGACAAGTAATTGATGGCTTTTATTAACAGTGTTGGGATTGTGGAAGGATTAGCCAAATGGATTTTTACTTCGTCTTTTGTTGCTGTGAGTTTTTTGTTCATGGATTACTTGTAAATAAAGATCAGAGTAGTCTTCCAAATCCTTAGATTGAAAACTTAAAAAGCACCCAACAACCCAAAAAACAACAGTTAATCAGATTACATAGTAACTATTGCTCCTAAGAAGACTATGATTCAAATTCCTGATTGAATATGCAAATAGAATATGCAAGTTTGGGTCTATAACTTCATATTGTCCTGAATACTAGGAGACCATTTCTTGACATTAAAATGAATAGTCTTTAGAAGTTCCTTGGTATTGACCTTTGACAGGTCAAGAAAGAGCTTCAACAAATATGCACTTTTTGTTGTATGAAAATCTCTATCCTAAGTCTGAGTTTTGCATTGCTATGACTTCTGACTTTGACTTAAAAACATATTTGAGTTACAAAGCAATAGAGAGAGAGATTTACAGTTTTCATTTGGAAATGGGCTTATAGAAAATTAAAGAGTTATATCAAAAATCTATACTATTTATATTGAATAGTGTGTAACACTTTAAACAACATAATTTAAAAAACTAAAGTAGTTGATCATGTAATAGCTGGCATAATTTTAGTAGGGAAATAAGTAATATTAACAAAAATTCACATTAATTTTGTCTTTATGTCTCTTCAGTTCACAATTTTGTCAAAATCTTAGGCAATACCTGCCAATCATGTACATGATTATTGACTGCAGTACTGCTGAATAAACTCTATTCAGTGACCTAACATGTTCCATTGATAAGAATATTTAATTGTGTATGCTGAACAATATTTGTGCACATAAGAATTAGAATATGGAATAAAATAATATATGTGATCAGAATGTTTTCTTAGTTTTACTCCTTAACCTCAAAAATTAATAAATATTCAGATCAATTTTTTTTCCTTAAAATCCATTTTTACAGGAACACTTGTGTTCTCATCCATCTGTGACTATGATCTTTGATCCATGAGACACTGAGTGCAATATCTGTGACTGAATGTAGATGTCTAGCAACATCTTAAATGCCTTGCCTGGTCTGAACTCCATTAGTTATTGCTGAAGAAAAAATCTCTGGATGTCATATGTCCAGCCCAACATGAATATCTTTGATATTTTAAGGTCCTTAAAAGAGTATCTTAAAAATACGTTTGACTCCCTCAGTCATTTGTCAACAAATATTTTATAACCTTTTTGTATTCATAAAAAATTAGTGTAAAGGAGGAAAATTTATGAAATTTTATGACATTTTTCAGGTAAGGAATTAGAGAAGAAAAACCCCAGAACTACAGTCAGCTGCAGGATTTATGATTATTTCTGACTTTCAATAAGTGAATATATGTTGGCTGCCATTCCCACTCTGCAACAAGTAAGCTGTAACCATGGTATCCTACTTTTTATACTTGGGATTCCATAGAGAGAGAATTTCAGTCTGCTATCCAGATGGGTGTTGTGTTTGATTAGCAGAGGTCTGATGGGATGAATAAGACCAAGATTGTAGGAAATAACAGACAGGATGCAGATGTGTAAATATTCTTTCCTTCTCCCACACCTAGCAGTGAGTTAACATGGCTCTTCCACTGAACTATCATTCTTATGGTAGCTTTGATATCAAAAAGAAATAAAACAAAACAAGCCCTGGACATCTCCCTAAGCAAAGATATGAAACTGGGACATGTCAACAAGAGAAATCATCGTATAGTAACTTAAGATTTGAATTTCAAAATGCCTTACTCAGGGACATTTTACAATTACTAATACAAAATGACTTTCATGTTAGCTGTAGTTACCTCCTTATATAAACAGTGTTTCAGTGATTTTGCTTTTCTTCTACTATTGTTCATTGTGTTGCTTCTACAATGTTATAGCATAAAGAAACTTTTTTCTTTTAAACAGAGGAATTAAACACATTTTTTCAAGACTGATTTGTCAAATGAATGAGGGAATTGGCTTTCCTGTAAAATCAGGGATGAGTACAGTGTAAAAGGCAACATTAAAAAAAAAAATAGAGTCTACTGAAAAATAACTAAATCAAGATATCTCTTCTTCAAAGTGTATTTTGTTGCATTAATTCATGGATTGTATGTGATATTGTCTGAAGTTCTTTGTGTTGGAAAGAAAAAAATGAAGGGTAAGATTATTTGAGAGAGTATTAGATAAAAACAGCATAAAGAGTGAAGGACATTTGAAGCAGAAGTCTTGGATTCAGAAAGGTGATATAAAGTCTGGGTGAGATAAGGTGAAGAAGAGTTTCATTAAGTGAGCCTATGGTTGATACAGGTGAAGGGAAAAAGGCACAAGGGAACTGCAGGCAGAAAACTGAAATTGTTAAGTCTGACCCTTTGGCATCCAGGAGGTATTAGCTTTTTAATGGGATATGAGAAAATACCTGTAGAAATACAGAAAAATGTTGCTGCCTTTGTTTTTTCAAGTTACTTAACCAATGACAAATGTCAGTGTTTGCATAACAGATTGAAATACTAACAGACTATATGTGTGTATGCTACGAGTACTGAGATAGCAGTAATAAAATGTGGAGAGGTTATAAACCCGGAATGATAACTGGGTGGATGGTGATGGGGAAGCTACCTAGTTGTTCATAAAGAAACAGGTGCAACTGTCTCCTCTGCTGAACAAAAATTTATTTTCCTTTGGTGGCGGAAGTCAAAATGGCAGATAGGTAATATGGAATTCAGTAAATAAGGCAGTAAAATTATGTTAAAGGTGAAAGCATCTGCTTCTTCAAGGTTGTCTGATAATCATGGGCTTTTTCAATGCAAAAGGGAGTAAAAAGTAAATGGGGCAGTGTTAAATAAGAACACGGAGACATAAACATATTAGACAGCAAGGAGTAACAGAAACAATGGCAGAGTCCAGAATTCCATGGTTAATTATTGGTAGACCTTTACAAAATCCCAGGCAGAGCTCTAGAAAAGGCCATGTGGTCTTTGCAACTGATAAGAAAGGGAAAATAAGAGGAACTTGAGGATTTCGGAATTTTTAGGGGGTCTGTGAAGCTCTGCAAAGTTTTTTAGGGAATATTTAGGGGAAGGGGATCAGGGGTATAAAAGGTGCCCATTCCATGTAAAACACTGCATGTCAGTACACTTGTGTGACCAAGTCCTGCATCTGATCATCTCTCTTATCTTCTGAAATCCTTTCTTAACTCTCTTTTCTTGTAATCTCATCTGTTCTGTGCAAGTGAGGACTGTAAAGTCTAGTGCCAGCTACTGGTGAGGTGAGTGTGACTTGATTTGGTGTCAGCAATGAGGGTTCACCCAGGGTGTCGGAACCCCAGGAGTGTCAACTGCCAGACGTAGGTGGGGTCTCGGTGGCAACAACTGAGTTGGATGAGGGTTTTGACAATCTGTCAGAGGGGAGACAACAATGCATGTCCCATAAAAACAGGTACTTGTTGGCTTGACTGGGGAGAGTGAGGGTCTGAGCACTGATGGTAGAAGTGCAACTGCGGCTCACAGCTCATGTGCCTGGCGCTGGCTGTTGAGGGGGCAAAGTATCTTGCTTTCTCTAAACCTGCATATTTTGCAGTTTGCTAGCAAACCTCAGGCAGGACATACTGGGAGTAGTTCCAAGATTCAGGCAAGGGTATCAGGTAGGCAGTGGACATGTCTGTGTAAACCCGTGTTTAGGTGAGTCCTGATAGTGGATTTGCATGTTAAGGAAACGTCTCTGACCAGCTGTCCAGGAGCCACTCTGGCAGTCACACTGGCACCACCTGAGCTGGGACCAAGGCCCTTTTACAGCTGCACCCCACACTCAGTCAGTTACACCAGGTTTCCTCACCAGCTCAGCACCAGGTTTCCATAGCAGAGTCTCAGACATCTTGATCCTTAAAATACTTTAATCTTGGTGCAATAACTAAATAACAAAATAAAAGCCTGAGCTGGTGCCTCTGAGAAGGGACCCCGAACAAAGGAGTCCCTGTGTTTTTTTACCCTCACAGCCTAAGCGTGGTAAAGTCTGGAGGCTGCCAGCTCCTTGTCTCTCAGTGTTCGGTCACCTGATTTTTCACCTTCCTCCCTGAGAATGGTTTTCAATAATTGGAAGATTTTCCAAAGTTGTTGTTATGTATTATTTCTCTAAGCCATATACAATAATTCTATGCCATATTGTAATAATGACCTACACTGACGTTTTAGAAGTGATTTATTAATAAATCTCTCAGGAGGCTGGAAGTATGCAAACTTTAGCCTTATGCTTGACAGTACACGATGCAGTTTTTAATGAGTCAATAAGGCACAGTCTCATGTGTCTTAATTCCAATTAAAATGTTGGAACTATGATGTCTAGATAGATAATTATATTTAAAAATCTGTGTCTATATGCATAAATAAACACAGATCATTCTAGCTTGTTGTGAGAGATACACTATCTTCTCTGCATGTCCAGTAAGCTTTGAGATTTAAGAGTTTCTTCCCTTCCATCTGGGATTTGAATACAGAATTGAAAAAGCTTATTATACAGAGTTAAAACTAACAAAATTTCCCTTTAAGTAAGTTAGAATATTCACAGTTTTAAAGAAAATGCACCAATGATGTACAGAAATACAGTCATCATCTCTGAATTACCTGCACATATTTTCTCTTAATACCTGTAATTATTGTTTAAATAATTTTTGAGAATTTTGAAAAAATATTTATAATATAGACAAATCTGTATATTCCATCAGTTTGGCTGAAATCCTACAAGTAAATTTGACTGGGATTGAATGTCCATATATCTTTTCTGTATACACTACTTTTGCTGAATGAGTTTGATGAGTGTGAAAAGATTTTTGATGTTTCTGAAAAGTACAGTCAATTCAATATGAAAATGTTACATTTTCTCAATTTTAAAGATTATAAAGCAAGCTGTATTCTATTTTAGGCTTCAAGAGTTGGACATTAGGGAACTATATACCCTGTCAGCAAGCAGATGTTCTTTGTTGGCAGGCAATAACCTTGCTCTGTGAAGAGAAGTAGCCTCCTTTGCAGAACAGTTTGAAGACCAAATACTCTACCCTCACTCTGTTGACTAATGAGAGTCTAGGTACCTAATATTCCCACAGGATATGCCTGGAGTTAATTAATGAGAAACATTAAGCACAAGAGTCTATCTAAAGCATTGGTTAACCCCAGACTGAAAAGCAGGCATTGCCTTACTTGGAAAGCAGAAATAATTCTCAAAAAGTGAATATCTCATAAAATCATTTCAAAGCACCTGCTCCCTAGGTGTTTTTCTTGAATTTTTGAGGCTAGTTCTCCTTCTATCTATCAATTTGCTGAGAGTTTTGGGGAAGAACAGATAAAAGTATATTTTTGTTTATTTATTTGTGATCTAAATATAACTAACACATTTTGAGTATTGCAATTAAATTGCAAATGAAAAAAATAATTCCAAATATAAGAAAAGGACAGATGTCTAGTTTATTGATGGACAAAGTAAAATACTTAACATCAGAATGTTTGTAGTGTCTCTAAATATATATGTACATATATATATTTAAAGGTGAACATTTTTTTACTTAAATTGCAAGCTTTCTTGGTATCTGCACAAGTATTATTATTATTGACATTTTTGATTTCTACCCCCCCCCCAACTGGATAAAATAATTTGCTCAGTAGTATTTCAAAAATTACCTCCTTCTTGGGCCATTGGAGTTCAGAACAGAAAATATAGTACTGTAAATAGACAGGTAACACATATAGCTGAATATAATCCCTGTGTTATAAAAATTCCCTGCATTTTACAGCTAAGCAATAAAGAAAATATTCTTTACATTCAGAAAAATCATATTTTGTTTCAAATTTTACCATGATATGAACAATTCTTTTCCTAATATATAAACTAGGAACATTGTTATTACTTAATTTATGTAATAAAAAAAGAGTTTGTCAAGAAGTAATTAACTGAAATTACAATGATAAGACTTTCTAAAGATTCTCAGAGATGCATCAGATAGCACAGAGCACTACTATTGTTCCCTTCAGGACACCAAGATTGGTTGTAAACATTGTGTTCCAAGTAAAAATAAATTTTTGCACCTATTGGTGATGAAATAAAACAGACACCTGTGGATCCATCTTTAATCAACATTACATTTTTAAATTACATTAAGTTTTTGTTAGACTTCATAACTAATAAACAAGGGGATCATTAGAAATAATAAGTGATAATGGAGATAGTGATAAAAAAACATGTTCTGCTTTCTGTTTCCTATTAGGAAGTACATAACACCTTATCTGATTCTCTTGTCTTCCAAAACTCATTTTAGACAATCACTTCTGTATTATTTCACGTGACCAAAACACTTTTAATTGCAAAATATTTTTCAAATGTACATAAAGTGGAATGCTGGTTATTGTTTAATCCAATTCTAAAATGCAGCCATCTCTGGAACAAAATATAAAATATACTGTGTGAGCTGAATATCTGCAGTTAACCAAGATGGCCAAAATCCACACCTGAAGTGTAAAGAGTAGATTTATTCCATCACTACACTGGCAGAATGTTAACCCAAACTTAGCAGGGGCAAAATGTGCAAGCACCCTGCCTGGCCTCACATTAAAAAAAAAGGTTTGACGCAGGCACAATCCTCCACAAGGCTGTGTTTTATAATCTCCAAACTTCTTATCTCCCTTCCTCCCCTACAAGGAGGGCCAAGCCTATGGGAAAAATGCTTATAAGCCTCTAACAGCATCCTGTTAGCTGATTTGAGAGACTTCTGTTTCTTTTCAGCAGACAGAAAACAACCCGAAGCAAACACATATGTGTGAGTTTCCCACACTATTTTTAACATCTCCCAGGTGCAAGGTTGGTATTTCAGCAAAGAAAATTCTAAAACCAGCTTGCTTTTCTTTCGTTTCACCAATCTTCCATTTTCAATCCCTTTCTCCCTGCATACACTTAACTGTTGGGCAGAGGAACAAAATAGAAGGTTTTCAGAGAGGAACTGAAGTAAAGTAACCTCAAAAATTTATATAATCTATGCATGAATTTTCTAGATATAATTTCTCTGAAAGAACTACGGGAATGACATTCAAAGAGCCACACCGTCTTTATTATTTATGAGATTTCTCCTAATTTTTTATAAGGATGTATTTATCCGCTTTGGGTCTTGTTATGTTGAGGTCAGAAAATTTAATTTACTATGAAGGAGTGATAGGTATCTACTTCCTTAGATAACTGCCTAATTTTTTTCAGGGAAAGAAAAAAATCTCTCATTCAGCTAACTACACATTTTTTCTGAAATAATATAAAGCATGCAGAAGTGCTTTTTTTCATACTGAATCATTTAAAAAATCATCTGTAGTTCTATAAGTGCTAGGTTTATAGCTTTGTGGTTCTGGTTTGCTAGCTGATATTTTAAAAAATTACTATCCTGGTAGAAGTCTTGCTCTTTTAACAGAAAGTTGAAAGAAAAGGTAGGGAAAGAGAAACAGTAATTTTTCTTCATTGTTTTATTATCTGGCAATAGAACTATGTATGCTGCTCATAATGACATATTCATAAATAATACGCTGCTGACATTAAACTGAATAGTAGCAAAAGTGGAGAGTAGGAAGAGTAGGAAATATATCTCATTAGGTGGACAGTTTAGCTTATTTTAACGTTACTGTGTTTGTTGTGTCAATTTTGCAACTTTCCTATCTGGTTAATCAATTATTTCTTCTTTAATGTATTTGAGATAATTTATGCCCTTTTGCATTTATCTCATTCTGAACTTAAATGGTCTAGTTTTATGGTATCTGATAAGACATTAAGGTCTGCTGATTTTGATTATGCTTTGTTTGTGCTCTCCAAAATTCATGACCTTGAGCCAGTATGTGTTCCCAATATTTGAATACAGTGCTGAAGTTCCATGCTCTTAAAAGATGAACAGAGTCCATAGTTTCTCTAGGGACTGCCCTACAACAAAAATGCAGGGAAAAGTTATGTTGATGGGAATGTTTGTCTAGTACTAGTTCTGGTTTTCCCCACATTTATATCTGACAGAAGAACAATCTTCATTAGCATTTTAGTTTGGAGCAGTAATGCACTATGAAACAACCCTCCTGAACCTTCTTGTTCATTGTGTTTGGTTTTGACTGCAAGATTACTTTCAGATTAAAATTAACTGGAAAACTCACTGTAGCAGAGCACCTGTTTTCCCATGTAGTGCAGACAGGAGCATCCAAAATACTGGGGTTGTGCAGCTTACTTCAGTCCTTACCATGCACTCATACAAAAATAAAGCTTTGAAATCACTGAGAACTCTCATCATATTTGAAATGCTCTATATGCAGAAAAAACTAATTTGTCAGTCACCAGCCCTCTGGTTTTACAGCTCATTCCTTTGCCTTTCACAGATGTTTATCCTTGTCTTGGTATAATTTCCTGTCCTTGCCTTTTCTTTGGCTCTATGTTGTTACTGAACCCCTTTAATTTTACTTTTTTTGCAATTTTTTCCTTGCTTCTTTCTTTGCCAGCTTCTCTCAGTGGGGCTTACCAAAAGTTCAAGTGTAGTTTTACCTCTAGTCATGAGAAAAAGTGTTTCATGTGAGTCCAACCTGTGGGGTGATGTCCTGACCCAGCTTCAGCCTGGGTCCATCCCCACAGACCTGTACAGCTACTCCAGGGTTTTATGAGACACTGGCTCCCCTCACCAAGTCAGATCCTTACCCTTGTGTTTTAAACCTTTAGGGAAAGGCTATCTAATCTCTATTGTGCAAATTATTAAGTAAGATCACTGCATAATCACGAATGTTTGAGTGGGTACATATGAATTATGACTTCCTGTGGGGTCACTGATAGTAGTGAAACATTGGGGACTTCCCTGAAGTTTTTAATAAATTGCTGTTAATTTAAATAGTCAGGAAAAAGTATATTTTAGTCATTTGATTGTTAAAGCATTGCATCAAAGAAAAGGACACATTTTTTTACAGATAGTTCAAGAAAGAACTGTGCTAACTATAGTTAGCCTGATCACCCACTTTGGAATCTTCAGGCAGAAGTAATTTCTCTCATCTTTTTAAGACGACCAGGTTTCTTGTCATTTGCTTAGACTGATTAGACCAATCTATTTTTGAACTATGATTTTTGTAAAAATGACAGTCCATTGTTCTGCTCTATGCCTTTCAAATTCTAACAATGAAATCAGGGGAGGAAGGTCTATATTTCATCTACTTTCCTGTGTGAGAAATGCTATTCTTCAGTCATTTTTCCCAATCTTATATTCAGATGTGTAAGAATAAAAAAGTGGTGTGACAATAAGCTGACCATACAATTTTACCTGAATATGAAATACCTTTCTTATAATGTAACAGCAGAATACATTGCCTGACAGAGAGTAAAAATTATGCAGTTTACCTCTTTGCTGCTTTTTGTTTTGATTTCTTGAAATAGTCTCTTCTATTCTTTGAACCTTGAAATTGAGATGTTTTAAATGTATATTAGCATTCATGTGAATGAGAAATCTAGTTATGCTTCTTCATACCTTCAAGACCTCTTTCTGACCTCTTTTAGCACTTTTGAGATTTTACAAGATACTTACAAGGGTATGAAAGAGGACCGTAATGTTTCTTAAAGTATACACGTGCACAAATTTTTTGTTGTTTTTGTCTCATCATCATAACATTTGAATAATATCATCATAAAGCTTAAATTTCATCTGTTATCACAAGCTTCTAGTATACTTGTCCATAAGATTCAGACCTTTGAAACTGAAATATGAGTGGCTGTTTAGCTGATATTAAGAAAAGTTTTGTGAGTTAACTCCCTCTTGCAGGTGGATACTGCATGTATCATAACAAGAGTGTTCAGCAACATGCAACCATGGATTATTAGCTAATGAAGTTTACTCAACACGATGTTCTTGGTATCTCCCATATTTATCCATGAAAACAGATTAATCCAGCCCACTGGCTTTTTTTTTCCCCCAGATAAAGTACTTCTTACGACAGTATTTTTCCAACACAGAATATTTTCAGTTCCCTTTAACCCTAGAATTATATTTTCGGGGATATTTTGGTTTCAGTTTTAGTTTTTATTTATGTTTTTCAATTATGAAATTACGGTTTTATTAACAAAAAAAAAAATCTTGTTCCTAGTTATGGAATGAATTCCTGTTAGGCAGACTGTTATGTGACTTCCTGCAATACATTAAATTCATCAAAGTTAGATTTAATTTTGGTTAATATATTGTTATACATGTTTCATATAATCCTTATCTGAAATTAATTTTTAGCAGCTAGCAGAAAAGGGAAAATAACTGTGATAGCAGGTACTATTCATTTGTAAATATACCAAACTGAATCTTTATGATTGATGATATTGCCACAAATATAGTTAATGATTTGACAATTATAAAAAATTGTCTTTCCTCTAACAAATTGCCAGAACTTCTGTATTTTATGATTCTGTCATCTTTAATTTATTCCAAAAATAGTACTAAAACTTCTTCAAACAGGGTCAAAGTTTCACCACAAATAGTAGTTCTCCAGATAATTGAGGCTTATTTTTTATTTCACTGTATCGGGCATGTTAAAATAATTGGAGAGTTACCTCACTATATCTTACTATTTGTTGTCACTTTAATGATGATTTATTTTTTAAGCTTTAATTCTGATCTAAATGATATTTTCTAACTGAATTATAAGTTTGAATTAATCCTTTTCTGCAGTATGTATTACAGTTAGTCATGCTTTCAGTATTAATCACAAAAGCATAATACTGTAAATACTTCTGACCATGTTTATTTTTTTTTAATAAAAGAAACACCTTTGGTCCTTGAAATGATACTGCTCTACAAACTGTAAATGCTTCTCTATGGTATAGTAGTGCTCAAATAGAATTTAAGTAATACATTCTTAGTTTTACAGTTTTAGGTACGTTTTCCCTTCACTGGGACTGATGAGGTTTGCAGGCGTTTTATTTGTCATGTTTATAGTTTTACTTTTGGTGGATCTATTGAGAAGGATAATTCATTGTGTCACTAAAATAAGATATCAGAAATGGTTATCTTCAAGATGTGGAGTCCAGTTCTCCTTGCATTTGTGCTAGAGGTAGTCATGAAAAATTAACGGAAGTTGAGACAAAGCAAGCTGGCAGTATGGAAAACTGCATTGAATATGGGGTTTGGGGCAATATGAAGGAAGAATTCTATGCAAATTCAATGAAAAATGGAAAAGATGCTTTTGAAATTAAAATTACCTTTCTACTGACTTCAGCACTTTTGTTGAAAAATATTTTCCTAGTTTGGAAGTAATTGTAGACAAGATATTTGAGGAAGCCTCAGATGAGAGACACTATCAGTGTTACTAACTCTTGAACTCAATTAATGCTTTTTTACTCAGTTTTATCCTATATACTGCTGTTTCAGTTCCTCAAATATGTGAAATCAGAAAATCAGCTGTAAAGGAACGGGAAATTTGGTATATGAAGTGTGAAAGAGATCATAAAAGTAGAGAGAAGTTAATTATGCAGCAAGGTGACAAGCAAAGGGTCCACACTTTTTGACATATTAATAAAGTTCTTTAGAGAAGAAAACTACTTACATTTACCTTATGCAGCACAAGGGTGAAACTTTTTTGAAATCTGGTTGCAATTTCCACTTCACTCTGCAGTTTTCCAGTGTGTAAGGTCTGTCTCTGGTGACATGAGCTAAATAAGGAAGATAATATTTTAGGGCATATTTACATGACTGGCTCTGGCAGCAGAGTCTGCAGTGGCCCTTGTGAGGAGAGGCTGGGGCTGCCCTGGGCCGGTCACAGATGGATCCAGCCAGCTCCAGTGCAGCCCCTCAGGGCACAGCTGTGCCTGCCCCAGAGGTGGAAACAGATTTAAGAAATGGCAAAATGTCACATGGACAGTGGAAAGCCGCAAAAAAAGATGACAAACAATCCTGTGAACATCAAGGTCAATGAAGAAGGAGGGACAGGAATTGCTCCAGGTGGCAGAGCTGAGATTCCCAGCAGCCTGAAGAAGAGGGACATGATGGAGCAGATATCCATGCTGCAGCCTATGGAGAACCCCTTGCTAGAAAGAAACTGTGAGAAGGATGGAGGGGAAGAGTGGAGCTGTTGTGGACTGATTGCCCATTTGCCTTCCCCTTGCACTGCCTGGGGACATGGAATGGGCAGAGGAGTTGGGAATGACAGAGTGAAGTTGAGCCTGTGGAAAAGGGGAATGGGGGACTGAAGGTGTTTTAGCCTTTGCCCTTGTTTGTCACCATCATATTGTAATTGACTATACATCAAATTAATTTTCCCCATATCCGGTCTGTTTTTCCCATGACAGTAATGGATGAGTGAGCTCTCTATCCTTTCATTGACTTACAAGGCTTTTCCGTCTTAATTTTTCCCCATCTCCTGTTGAGAAAGGGGTGTAAGAGACCAGCTGGGTGATCACCTGGCAGCAATCCAAGGTCAACCCATCAGATAAATATTGGACCATACGACTACTTGGGATATGATTTATGTAAATCTTGTAATATAGTTCTCTAAGTGCTATAACACACAATTTAAGTATTTTTACTGAACTGGTGGTATACATAGGAATTCTAGATTATGCTTATGTTTTGCACCTCCAGTTTTCTAAAGGCCTCTTTTTCAAACACTAGGCCTAATTGTTCAATGTATCAGCATGCACTGAAACAGGCTGAATACTTCCGTGGTATTGAGTAGATGAAGCAAAATGGGACAGGTATGGGTGTGGCTTCTGGTCTCAAGCAAATCTGTCCACAACAGTCAGTGCTCATGGGTAAGGGTGACTTGCATCCCTACTATCAAAATGTACTTCTACTGTTAAAAGGCTAGCTATAAATCAGTCGTGCACTGGTTGTTGAACCAGGTAACTGAGAAGTTGATTTTTCAGCCACTGGTCACAGTTGCATTTCTCTTCTCTGTGTTGCAACCTAGGAAAATGTTTTTCAAGGAGTCTTGGCAATAGCCATGCATTTCCTATTTAAAGACATTAATTGATCTGCACAGGGAAAAAAAAGGTTATGAAAAAAAGGTTATGACTGAAATATTTATGACCACAGTTAAAATGTTTCAACTAATTTTATATCTGGATTAATATGAACAACGCGATCAGGTTATCTTTTGTAGGATTTTGTGCCTTTTTTCCCAGTGTTTTTACAGTTTATTAATAAGTTAAGTGTTTTAAGAAGTTCTGTGTGTGAAATCTTCTTTGGCACAAAATGGAACTTCTCTCCTTCCTTGATTTTGAATAATGCAAATTTTTCTAGAGATAGAAATAGAAATACTTTCTATTTAATATGTTATGTCTTTTATTTTTATGTCTGGTTATATTTGGTTACTCTGAACATCATTCTTACAGCCTTAGATAAGTATCCAACACTTTTTTCTTCAATCTGTAACACTTTGGGTATAACTTATCAAAACTTTCTTTAAAACTGTTTTTGTAAACCTTTACTTTTCTGCTAGTGCTTTATTTCCTTTTTCTTCTGAAGGCTGTTCAGTACACCAGTCTCACTGCTTTTTTTGTGTAAATCTTTTGTTTCTCTTTTTCTCTGTACCTCCACTGAGGGGATCAGGTTCCATGACAGCTCTCCCCTCTGCTGCCTTTTCCAGCACGTTCTCTTTCCAAGAGAACCTTCCTTGCTTCTCAGTTTTTTGCTTGGCATTGTTTCCATCTTGCTGACTACCTTTGACAAAAAGTGTCTTGTCCATTGTTTTCTTGTCTTCTGGTAACCAAAGATTTAAGGGGAAATATTCAAATTCTTGTGATGCTGCATGCTATCTATTCCCCACTGATCACATAAAAGAATGACTAGGGCATATTAGTTCAATCTACATAAGTAGGTAGTGGGGTCCAAAGAGATCAGCTTCAGACATCTCCAAAGCGTGTGATGGTACTTTCAGTGAATGTGCATATACTGCAGATGAGGAATCACTGTGCCAGGCAAAGCCATGTTAATGATGACACGAAAAGGAGTAATCCCTAGCTTTTTCCACATCTTGTCGAAATTTGTTATGTGCATACCTGTGTTTTCAGATACACAAATATAAAGATAGATAGAAAAATAGGGGTAGAGCAGATACAGAAATTCATAGATACAGAAATGTATGTGATATATGATATCTGCAGGAAAATTTCCTGCTTTTATTAGTGTGGAATACTCCCAAAATATTTCTTGGCATAGAACTAAGGATCTTGTCAATGTATAATGTAAGAATGTGACATATTTGGTGAAGTAAAATCTTTTTAAGGGATATATGAATTTCTGCATGTGTATGTACAAACACTAAAAAATATAAACATTTATAATCTGTCCTTCTTTAAACACATTTTAGTCTACTCAGCATGAAATGTGCACTGTGAAAATAGATTAATGAAACTCAAGTATAAACAAGGTTTATGATCAATTTTTAAATTTTAGAATATTGAAATACCTGAAATACATTTCCAGGAGTTTCTGAGCAGGTATTAAATATGTGTTTTATTGAAGTATATTTCTTAGAAAAAATCAGCTCCACAAAAAAAGTAAAGAGGTGAAAAAATTTCTCTTAGGATACTGCGGATGAGATAAAGGCACTGAAAGCAACATGCATTTGTAAGAAGTTTTACAACTGGATAGGCCCAATCAATCTGCATATTGCTATCAGTGGTTGTAGAGTCTAAGGCACCTAATTTGCTGATAAGCGTTTTTTCATCAAATTCTAACAGTAATGATCACTCTGGTTAAATTGTTTTTAACTTTTCCAAAAGTTCGATTTAGATTGTACCGATACTGAAGTATATACATATAAAATTAAAATAACAAATTTGGCAGACAATGCAGTAGGAATCAATTCTTGCTAATAAATTTCAAGATAAATTGATTCAATTTCTCTCTGCAAAATCAGCTATTTTGCCTGAAACTGCTTATGGCAATATTTTAAATTTAAAAATAATTATTAATAGTTTACAATTATTATTATTATTGTGTTCTGACTGTAGAATAAAGATAGAATAACGGCATATACTTCCTTAGATGGTGTCCTTAACTAGCAGTCATAACAATACAGAACAACACACATATATGTTTAAAAGAAACATACATCATTTTTTATCCAAGCTTCCCAATTTAAACATCTGACCCAGTTTTGAATACATGCATGAAATCTAAAAATGAAAATCAGAAGAATCACAGGTCTCTAAACATGATGTTGTTTGTTTCATCCAGCAAGATTTAGTGAGTATCTTTAGGAGTGGGCACCAGTTGGAAAAATTATTCATATAAAACCAGTTTAAAAAGAAAAACTATTTATCTCTCTGAGGTCAGTCCACTCTTGCTTGAATCATATGTTTTACTACACAATCTGAAGAATGCAAAATGTTGATATAACTACACATATATCTAAAGGCACTGGTGTTTGAGCCTAACAATTTTTAATGGATGAATTGCTTTCGAGTATGTTTGTATGTGATGTGTGCATTATAATAGGATATTGACAACAGACACTTTCATCTATTGCCAAATTCATATCTGAATAAATGTACATACACAAACTGTTTCATGCTTGTTAAATTCTTTTATTCCTTGCACACACTGAATATGCGTATGTGTAAAAATTAATATTTGACGGAATAGGAAGCTAAGATACTGTCTTTGTCTTTGTTTTTACAGGAATTTGCCTTGTGGCTTTTTCAGTCAGACACCCAGCCTGTTCCTTAACCTGATAAGAGTACTACTGGACATTGTGACAGGTAATTCAAATTCACCTTACTGCTACCACTGATTGCAAATTCTTAAAGACATAGCAAACTTCTGAGCTGTAAACTCAACCACAGTAACATTGCGAACATTGTCTTTATGAAAGGAAGAACATATTTTCAGGTTCTTTTTTAATTAAGCATCATGCTGAAGTAAATTAGTCTTTAGAAAAACACACTTTTGTATATGAATTAAGTGATCTAGTTATAAGCAATATATATTTTACTAATATTTTAAATTAATAGTTTGGAGCAGCCTTCTTATTATTTATGCATGTTTACAATTGTTCCCAACATAATGATGCTTTCCAATATTTATGTTATAACAGGTATTTTAATATTCCTTAGTTTTATTAGGTTTCAGAGAGTATGTAAAAGTTCTAAATCATTTTTATGGCTCCATATGTATTTTCAGAAGTAACGGTAACTAGTTAGGTAAATTTGTTGAGATGTGAGTTCTCATCTCATTGTCTTGTGCTCAGTAAACTTGTGTTCAGCAGCTTCTCCCCCAGAAAGAATCTCTTTTTATAGTCCTGCTGTTGTGTTCTTGACCTTTGCCACAACCACAATCCTGAGGCATTTGAGCTGTCAGATAAAAGAGTGGAAAGAGGCGGGTGAAAGTTGTAGAATGCAAAAAGCTTTGCAATGCACTGGTGCATTTCCTGCCAAAACTTCACTTCCATTGCTGTCACATTTCCTTAAATGATAGGGAGACTTTTCCTCTAATGGGCAATGGAGGCTGTTTGACTAATGAGAACTTGCAGGGGCAGCCTGCCGTATGTCTCTATCTTTTAACTGAGGTGAAACAATCTTGCCTGGCTACCGACTAGGGCTAAGAAGCCATCATAATGAAATGTACCTGTCAGTAATTAATCTGTTTGGGCTTTCTTTTTTTTTTTTTTTTTTTTTTTCCCCCCTAGTACTCATATATTCTATGTGCAGTAAAGCATTAAGATGTTTTGCACTATGGGAGTAGGTCACATTCAGGGGTCGTCAGAACTATGCTACTGGATGGAACATGCTTGATTCATGCTCGTTTCTATCAAGAACTTGGCATCTGAAATCTCCAGCTACTCAGGAGATTTTATACCAGATTATCTTTTCTAATATTATTTTGGAAAAGCTGATTTTTATTTAGAATCATGTGGATAGATAAAAGTCATTCATGAATAGTTTATCCCTACCTCTGATGTAGCCACTGAATAGCCGTTAATTGTTGTGTCAAGAGTCTTAATGAATTTTTCAGTATCTGCTAGCAAAGCTTTTTGTTGCAATTACTATACATTAAGGACAGACACAATTTCTTGCTTTGTCACTAGATTGTCTTTTTGGGGTCAGAAGGATGTGCTGTAGAACAACAGAGATAAATCTAGGGCACCTTGTGGTGCAGACTTATTCAAGCCTAAGACTGTTCTAAAATCTTCCTGCAGCCTTGATACTTGAAAGTGAATAATCTTTTAATTTGAAAATAATGCATTTTTCCTGAAAGTCAAGCAGCATGTTTTCAGTGGTTAAAGGTCACATTGACCCAAAATACATTTTTTGTTGAAAATTACTTTTTTTTCTCCTAGAATGGGTATGAGAAGGGTGCTTTATTTTACTGCCATTTCCCAACTTGTGATATGAAATTAATGCAATAAAGGACAAGTAAAATACAAAATAAAACCAATATTCCTGTTATATTTTTTTAATCAGTCTTTATAGCTGCAAAATATGTCCAGAAATCAATTGATTAATTTCAGTTGAGAAGTGAATGCTCTATGCTCTACACAGGGATGAAGCACAAACCAAATGGAATTAGTTTCTTTCCATTTTACAAGAGCAGTATATTGTAGACCAAACGAAAAACTTTGTACTGCATGGATTAAGAATTATTCCTTCCCACCGCTTCCACTGTTAAATGATATTGTTTTAATATTGGTACTTATAAAGGCCTTATGAAAGACAGATTATTAAATCAGTATTTAAAAAATCACAGTATTTAAATGGAAAATCTCTAAATTAAACTTGGAAGTTTAACCTTGTGTGTCTATCTAATAAGCAGTGGTGACAAATACAGAATTTAAAAGCATTTATAGAGACATAATTCTTTTTAAATTGTTAAATTCATAATTCTTTATCAAGAACACAAAACTGAATCTCATGTCTAGTTAAACATTTGCAAGTCAAACATGAGTTTCAAATACTGAACAGGAAATTACATCACCTGAAAAACCATTTTTTCTCCTTTAGCGACATAATATATTCTTAGTTTACTTTTGAGCATGTAGTGCTAAAGATGATAAACTTACTGAATACTAAAAAATCTATACACAGTAATTCATACAGTGTTTTTCCTTTTTAGATGAAAATATTTTTGGCTAACATTTTTGTTTGCATTTTTAATCTGGGAAATGTCACCTAAATATCACGGACACTATTTCAATGTTTCTGTCTTTCATCAATGAATTTGGGTTTTTTAATTTTCTTATCCCAGCTGTGTTCATTTCCATGTAATGCATGAGAAATAAAGGAAACTAGGCACAAGGAAAAGGAGTTATTCTGCTCTAACCACATTACTACTTAAGGAAAAACATATGCATGGTTTCCTTAGCTCTTTAGAGCATCAGCAGTAGTTTAGGAAATTACTGTTTCAGTCCTAGTTGTAGCAATTAATGTTTCACTGACTAATTTCCATTTTCTTCTTGTGCTCCATAAGCTGTCAGAATGATGGTCTGTCTGGTAATTTCACAGCAATATTTCCATTTTTTTATTTCTTTAAGCCTGATATTTTAATTTTTCTTTAAAAAAAATAAATAAATGAAGGTATAAACCTCCTGCTGAATGAAGTACAATTCCTCCTCCATAATTCTGTATTTGAAAACTGTTTTAATTTTTTTTCATTTTTTCAACTTATTTTGTTGGTCTCTGTTGCAAAGAACATATACATCCCACTGTAAGACTTCTTTAATATTCATTAATATACCTGGCTGTCCTTTCTGAATACATAAAAAATTACTGGCTTCTTAAAATTTGAAACTGAAATGGTCAGCCAATTAAAACAGTATCAAATATTTAAAAGGGGGGAAATTAACACTGCTCTGTTGTAGCAGAATATGGTTAGAAATTGTCATGTAAATATGTTGATATATCAATAAAAGTCTAAAGTAAGTTCCTTGTCATGATGAGAGACAATATGAATATCCAAATGAGGTTTATCTACAGATTTTGACTGAAAATGCCCTCCACACTGACTACAAAGAGAGAAGCTAGTAGTCAGGTGAAATATTTTTTTCCATTCATACTTACAGATACTGAGGTTGCTTAGAGGGATGCAGCAATATGAGGACCTTTACAACTTCCTAGAAAAGTCGTGTAGTCACAGGACAAAGATTTGCCATGTGACAGTTTCCTACATGCTTTGTTTATTTAGTTTTATAATTTTTGAAACTCACTTGCCTTTGTAAAAATGTAACTGAATATTATAACTTCATTTTAGTAGATCTTGCAAGAATTGGTGGTTTTTTGAGAATCCAGTGGCATCCTTATTCATTGATTTGAATAACAGATGTGCTTTACAAATATTCATCACTCCTCTGTAAAAGCATATTCAGATCTTAGCTACCTGGAAATCTACAAGAATCTGATGAAAGAAGTTTTCTGGGAATCAGAACTCTTAGCAAAATTTAAGGTGGTAAATTCACCTGCCTTCAAATCTTTCATCACTCTTTCAATCTTCTTCCTTTCCCATTTTCCTTCCTTTCTCTGTGATATTCCTGAATGAGAGAGATGTCTTTCAAACAAAAAGACAAAAAGAAAAAAACCACACCCCCCCCAAAAAACCCCACAAAACAAACGAATGAACGAACAAACAAAAAACCCCTACAAAACAAACAAACAACAACAAAACCAAAACCGAAAAAACAACATCAACAACAATGACAAAAAAGAAACCAAAAAAATCCCCAGGTCATGCTTACAAGCATTCATGGATATGAAGAACCGTCTTGCTACCTTCAGTGCATTGCTGCCTTAATTCAACTGCCTGAAAAAAATATTGTATTCTCTTATTTATTGCATTCTATTTACCTTAATGGATGAATTAAGTGAGGGACTTACGTTGCAAAGATTTTAATCCTTAATATTAATCATTTTTATTCAGTTTTGGTTTTTCTAGAACTTTGGCCATTTTTTTCCAACTGTAAGAAAAATGTTATTTGTGAAATGGTAGATATGCCATCCTATATTAATCGTATATACTCTTAGTGCCTTATGAGATTTATTTCTTAGCACTCCAAAAGACTAACCCTTCAAATGTAAGACTATTGTCGCAGTAATACACAGGTTATTGTAAATATTAGAAAGTCAGAGGCATTTTGCAAGATCCATTTTTTTCTCTAAATATACCCTGACACTATTATACTGGCTAATTGGTTTGTGCAGCATTATTCCAGCATGAAATAACAGACATAAAACTTCTGTGAACTGTGACTTTTGTGTCATCCTGTTAGTTGAAAATAAGATTGCTGACTATAAAATGCCTTTTCTGTAACAAGTATCACTGCTGTATCCTAGAAGATTTAATTACAAATTGACTAGTTCAGCTTTATACAAGGCCTTGGAGATTAGGGTTTTGGCATGGCAATAAAGGCAGCTTAAAAAAAATGTTCTTCCTTCTGTTTGATCTGAAAATCAGGATTTGTATAAACAAAGATATGCTGTGCAAGCTATATAGCATTTTAAGAATTCTCTGAAGAATTCTGCATGCCCAGTGTTTGTATATTGCATTGTCAGGTGTGTATAAGAAGGTAGATTTTTTACAGGCCATTGTTGAACATATTTATTCCTTATGTCTCTCTAAATAAGGATTACTGTATTCAGCATCTAAGACCATATTGATATTTTTTTTTTGGTGTGGGAACTTTCTGAAAATTGGCAGAAAACTGGACGGTCTGGGCATAAGGTGAAAACCGCAAAAAATGTCTGTGCCGGAACCCAATAATTCTTAAGTCTTGCCGTCACTCTTAGTGCGAACAGCACGGTGCAATGTACATCTCCTGGTGACTGGCTACGGATGTGTTGAAGAGAGAGAATAAATAAAAAGCACAAAACTTACAATGTTTGTCCCTTAACAGAGAATTTAAATCCAGAAAAAAATATATCCAGATCTAATGGTCTACCATGAATGCCAGAATTAATGTTTAATACTCATATAATCATTAAGATTCGAAAAGACCTCCAAGATCATTTAATCCAACCATTGCATACGTGTATCTCAATTCAGTGCTATCTTTTTCATGACTTATAACCATGCAGTTGTCTTCAAATTTTATCCTTTAGTGACTACTTATTCTGTGACTGCCTTTGATCTTTCAATGGCAGTGTAGTTAAGAGCATTTCATTTTATTAGCTCGAAGTTGCATTATAGAAATATTCTGAATTGTTGTATGTACAAATATTCTATAATATATTGGTAGATAACTGATCTATATATATATGCCACTGTAAAAAGTATTTTGTTCTATTGCTGCTCTATGCAAACTGAAACACATAAATCTTCTTATAGAAAACTCTTAAGGTTTTTTGAAAAGTACTTTTCTTGTCTGAGGTACTGGCTACATCTCAAAATCCAGATGTACCAAAGGAAATCTGTAGAAAAATGTATTAAACCAAAATTAACATATTTCTATTGAAGTAAATTTTCACGTTCTTGTTACAAAGGAAGATCGGGAAAGAATTAATAATTTGAACATGCACAAAATTATTTAAACTACAACCTTTGATAAAATTTAACTTTACAGATCTGATGTCAACCCCAGAAATCATATGAAAGATCTGTTTACTGAACACACCACTGCTATTTTACCTTATAAAATGACTATTACTATCATCCTCCTACATGTTGCTGGAGTAAATACTGGTTTATTGATTTGTCTCACCTAGATCAGGTCCTTGGGAATCAGGAGCTTATATTATTCTGGATGAATTTTTAATTTTTATTAAATTTTGTCTTGGGCTGTTCATAGGAAAAGAAATCCACACAGGCTTGACTTAATTATGCATGAAGCCTACTTTCTCTTGGCAGATCAGCACATGAAGAAGAGCAAGGTGCAATAGGCTAGAACCAGTTAGTGTTCTTCAGTCTGGGGAAGATATATCAATCTGATTGGCATGTATAGATGTAGTAACACAAGCATCATTTTTTGCTCTTTAGTGCTTTAAAAAACAAAACATTATCCTCCTGTATTTCTTCAACCAGATTTAATAACAGTAAGATAAATATGAGGAGATCTTAACATAAAATTCAATTTCAGAATCTCTTATGCACAAGGAGTGAAAAGGAATATAAGATGTTAAAACATGCTAAAAGTCTGAGTTCAGAATTATATATAGACACAGCATTTTAATTTATTAAAAAAAAAAATCTGTTGCTATTATTGTCCTCCAAAATAGCAATCTACATGGTTTTGATGAACATACAAGGAGGAATTTCTGAGAAAAATGTGACTGAAATAGTACTGCAAATGCTTTTAATATATATATTCATTCTAAACCATAAAATAGTATTCGCTGCAATACGTAGTACATGAACTTATTGCTCAGTGTTTCAAGGCAAAGTAGTCCAATACCTGAAATACACATCAGGGAGCAACTCTGCACTGATGGAATAAATGCCATAGCAATCCTTTAGGTCTTTTACTTCTCTCTTTTTTTACAGAATACCTGAGTCAATACTAGTTTATCTTTCTCAGCTACACAGGCTAAAACATTTCAAACACTCAGGAATACTTTGAATGGAATCACAGGAAACTCTGAAGCTGTACTTTGTCACTCTTCTGCAGGTTTTAGGGAGAAAAAAAATCTGCCACTTCTACAAACTTGAATTTCTCTTAGCTCATGTGTTCAACTTTGTGATGATCTTGAAATGTAAACCAGAATGCAGTACTTACCACGGCAATGTATGCATCTTTTGAATGGCATATATTAAGAAAATCAAGTTTTTTGTACTCACATTGTAACTTTATTTCAAAAGGAAGGATTTTGCTAATCATTTATGTGGGTCTCGTCTTTCACTCTCATCTCTATTTATCACTCTCTATAGCACTATGACTCTTTAGGATTGTCATCCAATTAACAATAGCTAAAAACAAGATACAAGACCTTTGCATGTCTGCAGATAGAGCCATCCAAATTTCATGGCTTTCAGTTCATTAATTTTACTCATGCACAGGCGCATATCAAAAATGCACAAGTCAAATGCTTAACTTCAAGAAAGGATCAGACTGTGAAGTGATCATAAAAGCAATGATAATGGGCAAGATAAAAGACTTCTACTTCAAGATCTTGTTTTAGACAGTGGTCAATTGTGGATGCGAGAATAAATTAATGCTTCACTCAGTTTAACCTCACAGCTTCTGACATTCCATAGTTTAGTACCTTCTGAACTGGAATTTGTCTCTACATCCTTCTGTTTGATATCGCTTAATAACTGCAACAGCAGTTATATCGGCACAGCATGTTGCCAAGAAGTTTCACAATTCATTTGCACATTGAGTGAAAAAAACTCTAAATTTCAGTTCAGTTAAAGAAAAGTTCTTGAATGTTTCTTTTGATTATTTTAGGGTTTAATATTGTGGGAAATAATGAATAACTCTTATCTCTCTCTATTGCAATTATATATTCTTCTCCAATAGTTTACTTTTCCAGGTAAAGAATATCAGTTAATTTAATATCTCTTTATACACAAGTCTTTTCATACTTCTTTTTCACTTATATCTTTTAGTTGGGGAGACCTGAAAGATGTTCAGCATCCAAGGTACTAGAAACTACACAATTATGAAACATTGCAATAATGCTTTATGACTTTCCTGTGTAGTTTTTTCTTCTTCTCTAATATCTCACAATTTCAATTGTTGTTAGGAACTGTTTTCATAACATTAACCACAATGACCCTAATTCTTTTTATAGGATATTAGTTTAGAACCCATTTTCATATATCTGCACAAATAATTTTTTTCCCATAATTTTTTCTGAACATTGATTATACTGAATTTCTTCTGCCATTTTATGTTTCAGTTACTTAGTATCATAAAACACTTCTGCAACTCTTTGTTGTCAACTTTAACCTTTCTAAATAATTTTGATGTAATCATATATTTGTCATTGTTTAATACCTTTTCCAGATCATACACCTAGGAATATACTAAAAAGAGCAGGTTCCCTAAAGCAAACCAAGGAATAGTTGTTAAAACAACAATTTATTCCTGTTTTTGGTTTGCTGTTCTTTAGCCAGGTGCTAACTGTTCATGGTGGTAGGACATACTTGTTGTCTGATTTAGATGATCTCTATTCCGACTGGGCAAGTGTACAGCTTTCTAGAAGAGCACCTCATAAATTAGGTCAGAAAGCACTTCCAAAAATACACCTTAGCTTACAGAGAAATCAACACCTTCGTTTATTGAAACAAATACATCACTATATTTAGATATTTAAATATTTTTGAAAGCTATAATGAGATCAATTTTACCTATTTGGAGTAGCAGAACAGTGAACTAATGAGCGTGCCATTGACTTCAGATTTCAGGGTTGTTCAAAAAGGGCTTCTTGTAAGGACGGATATGCACCAAAAGGTATTGATTGTAAACTACTCTAATCTCAAAACATATTTTAAGAGTTAAAGGTTGCAATTCACTAGAAATCAATGTCAAATAGAAATTAATCTGTTTTTTATAAATATTTCTTAAATTATCTGAATGAAGGATTTTACTTTCTACCTATCTGATATAAGAAATTTATAGTCAATAGACACCCTCATATGAAACCAATAATTATAGATTCAACCTAGAAGGTTTTTTCAATTCTAATTTAAGTTGTAATATTTTAAAATATATTTTGAGGGGAATTGTGAAATTTTTAAAAAACTATTAAAATAATAATATACATATATCAGTTTTATACTTCGGGGCAGCCGCATTGTTTTGTATTGTGTGGGTTCATTGACTTAATGACTCATACTTACAGGTCACTAAATTGCACAAATATGTATATGTACAGTCTGCAGAGGTGATGATAAAGATAATATATGGAAAAGTTAATATAAAGTTGTTGAAACCCTAGAAGAAAACTTAGGAAAAAAATTCAAAAGCATATATTAATTTGATAACACAGAAAAGATAAGTAAATCTGCATGAAAGGTAAGTAAATATTGAAAATCATTGGTATGCAAATACTATACTATGTCTATTGCCAAACCAGTGAAATATAGAGTGTTGTCCCATCTTTCATCATCACTGATAAACACTATCTTCTCCAGGGGGTCATTTTCAGTACAGGCACTGCAGATACCTATGTAGATTGCTAAAATTAGCCACAGTGTTTTGGGCACAGAACACACTGCTTGACAAAATGCAAAATGCCATAAGGAATAATCCAAATAATACAGGGAGGAAGTATTACATTTACGCACGGATGATGTGAACTACTAATACATTTTAATGTGTTTATTAATTCTTTGTGTGATGAACATTTTTTATAATGTGCTAATTCTGCGTTATTTTGACGTTCCACCCAGTATGATGGTAGCCTGCTGATATAGGTCAATAAGCAAATATACTGAAGAGATGAATTGCATTTCTAGTGATTTGGATAACACTTGTTAGGGTTCTGCACCATTCTACTTCATAGAATAACTGGTCTGATGTGGCTATCTCTATGTATCCGGTCAGTAAAAATCAGTAATACATTGTCATGCTGCTCTGATTATGGATACAGACATGGATTTCTGTGCAACTTCTTCCCAGGCTGCTGCAGTCCTTGTCTAAAAGTGACTGTGTTTGGTTGCTATGTGTGAGCAAAGCAATCACACTTCAGCATCAAGCCCAAAGTACCTGAAGTTTCACTGACTGTGGACTGAGTGTTTAAACGAATACTATAACAGGAAACATGCGAGTTTGCTGTGGTTGTTTTGATTTTATGTCAAAGCCCTTCTTAGTCAATAAGTAGCTTCCCTAAGTAGTTGTTTCTTCCTGCTTATCCTCTGTTGTATACTTACAATTTACTGATTCTCACTGCTGATGCCAATCAAATTTCTCATCCATTTCTAGGTTATTGTAATATTGATATGCCTCTAACACACAGTACTGCTGACTATAATTCTTTAAATTAATTTTTTCCTGGAAGTTTTTTTCAAGATATCGGCTTCTTACTAGAAAATAAATTACAGTAATGCTGGCAGGACTTGAAGAAGTCTAGATAAATTGTCTGATTCTTCTACCTAAAACAATTCAGTGAACTACTCACTAAGCATTGATCTCCTACTAAGTGTTTATTCCTTTTTAAAATAAATAGGTGACACAACAATTTCTCATTGCCCTCATCCGTCTAAGTTATATGGCAGATTGTTAAAGAATTTAGAAAAAAATAAATGTTGTATGGCATTAATGCCCATTCTAAAAATTTATTTTCTGGGTCTTTTGCTTATCATGAGACTTGCAGAAATTTTACAAAGCTAAAATGAGATAGAAAAGAAAAGGAACATTTGTGCCTAAAGCTATGAAGAGTAATGGATATGTACGTGGGTATAAGTAAATAATAAAGAAATAACCTCATCCTTTCAATTGTTATCTAGCCATCTTAAGGTTTCACTTGATGTTCTAGTAATAAAATTCTCTTTTCTATCTATAGTTGTAGAAACCATTGCCCTCCACCAAACAGTCACTCTCAGAAATGTACCCATAAAGCAAGACATCTCAGTCTAAAAAATGCCATAACTCAGCCTGGTTCACATCTTTGCTGACACTAGTATCTATTTATTGTTTCTCTCTCCTTCCTTGTTGCTCCACATACATACTGAAGAACAGTCCAAAGGAGAATCACAGAGCAAAGGTCTCTGGTTGTAGATGAGCAATTGCCTAAATCTACACTCTGTGATCTATTGGAAAGGGGAACATGAAACAATTTAAGCTATGCATTTCTACCCAACTCATCAGCAGTTTAGTCATAAAGAGACCCAAAGCAGTCTCTTTATGTAGCCCTACAATCAGGGCTATTACACTGAGTTCCATTTTTAGTGGAACTATGGTCATCAGCTGAAAGGGATTAAATAAAAATCTTTGGACTCTTTGGTATTCCCACCAGTTGCTTTTCAAGTGTCTTAAGACAATGAAGAAAGCTGGTAAGACAAGTAATGATAGTGTCTTGAAGAAAGTCCCCGTTGCTCTTGGCAGAAACCGTGCAGACACAGTTCAGTATTGAGCCACATGTACTATATTTTAAAGGCCTTTGGTGGATTTTTGTTTAACTCAGATCACAGCTGAAATTCAGTGAGTGGAAGAAAAGAGGCTGTCATGAGTATTTGTAGCTTCTTCCCTAACAGTATACACATAAACCATCTGATGTAACATTTAGCATATCTAAACAATTTTTCATAATTTTTTGGATACCTGTTCGTGGAAAAGGTTAATAGACATAGCATGACAGACAGTAGTAGTATCACAAAGATTTTGAACAAATACTACCCACTTCTGTAAAATGCTTTTTCTCTTGAAGTACTGAAGTTTACAAATTATCATCAACAAGATGATCATAAGCACTAGAAGACCTAGGATCTTTACAGATGAGAAACAAAACTTTTCTCATTATTTGCTGTGAAATCTCTTGCACTGAAACTTATAGTGTGCATGTAACTTACAGCTGACAGTACTGCAGAGTGACCCTGATCAAAGCTATTAAATTTGACGATAATTTTGATTAATGGAGATGTTTAAGTTTACGCCTCCTGACAGGGAGGTAAGGTTCCTTTACAACGTGTTGTCCAATTGAATGAAGGAAAATTATCTGTATGTTATGGTTACATAACTTGTGGCAAATATGACATTGTTGGAAGGAACATGAATTGAAGAGGGAGTGTGCGTGTGTGCTTTTGATTTTCTTCCAGCTGCTTTTGTGTGAATTCATACTATTCCATAGTTGTTTTGAAGCTGTAGAAATAAATGGGATTCTATGTGCATCTATTACTCATTATTGAGATGTGTTCATGCCTGAAGTTACACCTAGCAATGCTATTTGTGCCACCCTTCTTGGTATTTGTTTTCTCATGACATATGAATTTTTTCACTGGGGTAATTCTAACCTTACTTAAGTCCATAGTATTTTAGTTTGGTATAACGGAGTATATTTTTGTAGTATTCTAAGTTTGATCATGTCTCTTTCTAATTATCAAAAGTAGCCTTCATCTCCTTTTTTCTTTACAAAAACATACAGCAAAAGAAAAGCATAATATAGAGCAAAAAAAGTGAAGAAATATTTTATAGTGAGGCATTAGGAAACACAAATGAAAATGGAATCCTAAACGTTAAAATTTCCTGGTTAACTGACCATTAAATTTAACTGTAACAAAAATTCAGGGCTTATCAAACCTACTTTCATTAAAGAAAACTGTCACGATAAACAAATCCTCTGAGTGGAAGAGCTACTAAACCTGTCTTTTATGATAATTTCTCAGTTCCTTCTCATGTGTTCCAAATACTTTCTGTATGCATGTCAACGTATACATGTATATTCAGCCCACAATTAAGAGCTGTGACTCTGATTACCTTTACCTTAGGATTTGTAAGTCTCTATGTAAAACGTCTTGTTTCCCTTGGTTGTGCCCTCTCACTTCAAACTTTTTTTTTTACCATGTTATAATTGTAAATAAATGAAGGAGTAAGGTTTGTCTTTTTCTCTAAATTAAGTTCCTTGGCAGACAAGAAGACGCTGGGGAGCCAGAGTTTGTCTCTGTTAGTTAAATCAAGGATATCGATCATGACCTGAACATAAATTTCTTAACTTTTCCCTGGTGATAGCTTCCAAGTAGGATTAATGTTCTTTAGACCTAGCTCACTAGGGATTAATAACAATTCTTTTTGGCAACTGTAACTTTTAAGTGAGTTGCTAGATATAATCCATGGATACCGTACAGAAAATCTTACCAACTGGACTTAAGAGATGAGAATAGTCTTTATTGTAACTGTACTTTATCAAAATAACACACTCAAATTCTGTGGCTATACAATACATAATGTATTTTCAAATATGAAATTAACATTTCACAATATATTAGCAAGTAATAAAGGATGGTTCTAATTTACTGTTAAATTTTGCTTCTCTTTTAATGTGATTTAAAAATTTTCTCACTATCAGTCTGACCTTCATGCCATAACCTCCTGAGTACATTATACTGTGCCAGATAATCCATATGTTCATTTAGATGGCTCGTTCCTTTTCAACTTATTAAGTAGCCCTGGACAGTCAGTTTGGCATTCTGATACTACATTGCAAAAACACACTCGCAATTCCTTACAGATAGGACTGAGGGGCCAATTGCCAGTGTCCTTTCAGCCCTCATTACCAGCTCTCCCAGTGATGCTATTGTCCTAGTCCAGGAAGAATTCATTGAAATTCTGTCAGAAACCCTAACTTTAACAATTTTTTTTTTTTTCACACTAGCAATGATTCTTATTCCTATGAGATCCTTTGACTTTACATATTTCAAGTTATATAACTTATCATCTGTGAGAAAAGCTGGTTTTGTTTTCTCTTTTGTGTCTTTATAGCTTTATCTTACTATTTTGTATATATACAGAATCAAAATTATTAATATTTTAATCTTGTTTTATCTCCCTAACTTCTCAAACTCTATTCAGAATAACCTCTCCATGTTCAAGGTACCAGATCCTGTTGTCCAAGTTCTTTTATGTTATCAATATACAGGTTTACATAGTAGTGCATTAAAAACATGAATAATCATGTGCTTTAATGTCATTTGTATGTTTAACTCAGTTCATACTAACCATAGTAAAACACCAAATTAGGTGACTATTCAAAAGCTTCTGCATGCATTTTTCCATGTTTCCATGTATTGCCTGGAACTTTGAAACAATCAGCTGTTCTCATACATAACATAGTGTTTGATAAATGACCGGGTATGGCAGGTATGACAATCCTTGCTCGATCAATAACTGCAGATGTTACAAGTATCTTGTTTTCAGTAGTAGATCCAACCCTGAAGCAAACATTTTTATTTTTCAAAACTACATGAAAACACTTTGAGACTTCTAGTCTTCAGATCAGTTACCCCCTTATTAAATAACATATCACAGCACCACTGATCTGACTTCAATCCAAAATCACATGGGTTTCAAATGGCCTATAACTTTTGTTCAGGTTCCCATAGTCAAATTTATCTATGCATAATCTGGGATACTAAAAATGCTTGATTTCTTTTTCCACATACATTTTTGCTGCATTTTATACCATTGAGATGTTGAAAAATCTTTCAACTATAGACCCAAATTTGCACTTTTCTGCATTCAGTTTGCTTATCTTCATTTCAGATACACTGTTGATATTTTGCACATTATATTATGTGAAATAATAAATGCAAAATCCTATTAGGTTACCAATCATTTCCTCTTGTGAACATCGTATAATAAACCAAATGCAATACCATATGTGAAAAAAACAAGTAAGCAGTATTTTGCATTTTTGCTGACTGTTTTTCTCCTTTCATTTATTTGCACTGTTAGTTTTCAGATGGATTTCTTCTAAGACTCACAAAATCAACAGGAAATTACTTTATAGTTAGCTACATTATCTTATTCGTTACATTAGAAGACAATTCTTACAATATAAATAATATTTTTTGAGTATAATCACCAGACAATAAAGCCTTTTTTGTATATCTGCATGAACTCATTGAAAATATTAAAAAGTAAGCTTCTACTTTAAACAATTTTATTATTTAATCAGAATACAGTTGGTATATGAATATATAGGAAAAATATGGCTTTTAGTTTTGTGTATTACACCATTGTGCACATTGCCATGTTTGACTGGGTAGCGGATTCTTAGAGAAAAATGTAGGCATTGTTTTTCTAAGCTGCTCATTGAAATGATGTCTAACTTTCGTGAGTTTTGAGCATAATATTGAGCAAGTAAATGCTGAAACATGTGCTTGAGGCATGTATCATGTTCTCAAGTCATAATTAGAAAGAGGGTTTTTTTCCAAATAAATATTTCTCCTGTTTTTTCATGAGAATAAATTTTATTTTCTTCTTCCATGTTTGAAGGAATTGATAAATAAAACAAATGATTTTTCCATTCTGAGATTTTTGTAAATGCTAAGCAACCCTTTGGGTAGAAATGCAAATTTCTCTGTAAGATTATGAAAACTGGTTCCAAGTTTTGAGAGTAGAATGTCTATATGGAAAAGGCCAATTCTGTAAGCTTCAAAAGAGAAGTAACATGCACAGAATATTGCATTCCATTTTTAGGAGGGGATGAGAAAAAGTGTGATCTGCAGAGACTAGAACTCAAACTACACCGATTTCCCTGACTAAGCAAATAATTTGAATAGCTGTTTCCTCTACTTGATTCATCCCCTTAAGTGCAGCAAACACTATACTGAACTGACAGTGTATGATGACGAAATGTGAACGCTTGTCCCTGTTAACATTTTTTCTCAATACTTTCTCTCTTTGAAATTATACTACTTTGTTTTATAATACAGGCTGACTCTCACAGTTTCTTTCACTCTTATTTAGAATATAATAGTCTTGAAAACCACCTCAGTACTCCTCCCAATTATATTAGATCTATAATCACTGGATCAGTTAGACTGCTTTTCTGGCAAACTGAAAAGCAGTTTCTGATGTAGATTATGTATGTATACATGTGTATTATCCAGTTCTACATAATTTTGTGAACAAAATTTGTCAGGCCTTTATAATTGTTATGACGGGGCTACGTCAGTCATTGCTGCATTTTCTCACCTTTGGAAAGCACTAGTGATACTTATGTGTTAGTGTCTTCTCAATGAACTGTATAATTTCCTTATTTTATTGAGTTTTTTTTTTTTAATTTTGTGTGTGTGTGTATGCACCTACACACCGGTGTTATTTAATATCTTTATTGATGACATAGATGAAGGGATTGAGTGCATCATCAGCAAGTTTGTAGGTGACACCAAACTGAGTGATGTTCACACACCTGAAGGACTGGATGCCATCCAGAAACCTGGACAGGTTTGAAAAATATGTCCATGGGAATTTCTTGAGGTTTAATAAGAGCAAGTGTAATGTGCCACACCTGGGTCAGGGCAACCGTCAGTATCAATACAGGCTGGGGATGAGCACATGGAGAACAGCCCTGTCTAGAGGTCGGTGAGAGGCTGGACATGACCCAGCCATGTGCACTCACAACTCAGAAAGCTAAATGTGTCCTGGGCTGCATCCAAAGCAGCGTGGGCAGCAGGGTCAGGGAGGGGATTCTGTCCCTCTGTTCCTGTGAGACCCCACCTGCAGTGCTGCATCCAGCTCTGGGGTCCCCAGCACAGGAAGGACATTGACTTGTTAGAAGGAGCCCAGAGGATGCCACCAAGATGATGAAAGGGATGGAGCACCTCTCCTAGCAGGAAAGGCTGAGAGAATTGTATTGTTCAGCCTGGAAAAGAGAAGGATTCTGGGTGACCTAAAGGTTACCTTCCTATAGCTGAAGGGAATATACTGACAGGAAAATGGGGAATGGCTTCAAACTGAAAGAGAGTAGTTTTAGATTGGATATTGGGAAGAAATTCCTTACTATGAGGTTGGCGAGGCACTAGAACAGGTTGCCAGAGAAGTTGCGGGTTCCCCATCCCTGGAAGTGTTCAAGGTTAGGCTGGATGGAATTCTGAGCAACCTGGTGTAGGTACCCCTGCGCATGCCAGGGAGCTAGAACTAGATGGTTTTTGTTGTCCCTACAAACTCAAACCATTCCATGATTCTAGGAGATATATATTTAAATCAATTGTAGTGTTATATGCAAAGGTAATATATATTACACAGTTATATATACGCAGGTAACATATATAAAGTATACTTCAGCATATTAAAATACATATATATGTACAAATTGGGAACACCAACTATTAGAGTATATATTACATTTAGTTTATGTAACATGATATACAATTGAATTTTACGCACTTTAAACTACAATTGCACATGGTAAATATTACACAAAAAGGAGGTTTTAAAAGTATACAGCTGTTACTCAAATAAATCCCCCCTATCTTCATGTATCCATTATATTTATGACTTTAAATAACGAATACATTTACCTAGGTGAGTGTACATGTATGGAGGGT
>VZRS01009192.1:224764-305032 GCA_013398055.1 Ifrita kowaldi
GCCACCAAGATGATGAAAGGGATGGAGCACCTCTCCTAGCAGGAAAGGCTGAGAGAATTGTATTGTTCAGCCTGGAAAAGAGAAGGATTCTGGGTGACCTAAAGGTTACCTTCCTATAGCTGAAGGGAATATACTGACAGGAAAATGGGGAATGGCTTCAAACTGAAAGAGAGTAGTTTTAGATTGGATATTGGGAAGAAATTCCTTACTATGAGGTTGGCGAGGCACTAGAACAGGTTGCCAGAGAAGTTGCGGGTTCCCCATCCCTGGAAGTGTTCAAGGTTAGGCTGGATGGAATTCTGAGCAACCTGGTGTAGGTACCCCTGCGCATGCCAGGGAGCTAGAACTAGATGGTTTTTGTTGTCCCTACAAACTCAAACCATTCCATGATTCTAGGAGATATATATTTAAATCAATTGTAGTGTTATATGCAAAGGTAATATATATTACACAGTTATATATACGCAGGTAACATATATAAAGTATACTTCAGCATATTAAAATACATATATATGTACAAATTGGGAACACCAACTATTAGAGTGTATATTACATTTAGTTTATGTAACATGATATACAATTGAATTTTACGCACTTTAAACTACAATTGCACATGGTAAATATTACACAAAAAGGAGGTTTTAAAAGTATACAGCTGTTACTCAAATAAATCCCCCCTATCTTCATGTATCCATTATATTTATGACTTTAAATAACGAATACATTTACCTAGGTGAGTGTACATGTATGGAGGGTGAAGTGGTGGACAAATTTTGAACCATCACCACAGAAGTGCAGATTTACCTAAGACACTGTTATTTTTTTCCCCTTTTGCTTTCTTTTATTCATAATTTATTCAGTTTGGAGCATATAAAAGTGAGCTCCATGCTTTTATTTTAATATAATCAAAGTCAAATTAGTTGTTTTGTAGACAGATGACCAGAATTCAATCCCATTTTAGTTCTAATTCTGGTAGACATTTTGTTCTGACCCTCCATCCAAAAATAATATTTTTAAATTATTTTTTGCAGCTTCAACTTTGTAGTATAGTCATTTGCAATGAGATTTAGAAGTGATGCTGTTCCCTTGCATTCCTTTGAAGTTAAAAAAGAAAACAATAAAATATGTACTAGCTATCCAGACATCAAAAGTGAAAACCTCTTGACAGAGGTTTGGTGTGATTTGTTGAGCAACAGTTAATTAGTCAACCACCAATTAAACCCAATTCCAGAACTTTTTTCATTAAACTACTGATAATTAATTGCTGCAGTTCCTTATGTGATGGTGCCTCTTTTCCTTGCTGGAACTCTTCAGGGCCAAGACTCTTGGACAGTGGAAGGTCCGGTCTTTGTAAGATCACTACTGTACTTAGGCCAATAATAAAAGTCATAGCCCTTATGAACCAGTTATTAAAATTATTAGAAATGCCTCTGCCCAAATTAAGGTGCAAATGAGACCATACACCAGTCAATATTATGGATTCCATCTAACATTAACTTTAATAAATGAAAGAGAAAGAGAGAGACAGAGGGAGAAAAGAGAAAGAAACAGAAAAGAGATGGGGGGACAGAAAGATAGTGACAGGACAGATTAAAGAAAATTACATCATTCAGTGGGTCCCAAAGATGCCCTCTTGATCCTCTCCATCTCATCTTCTTGGTGGGGAGGGAGGGTCCCCCCCCAAAAAAACAGAGTCCAATGGATTATTATCTGTTTAGGCCAGGTGGGAATGTTCAGAGTGGGGACAAGTTTGACACAGTCTCCTGCAGCAGACTCTGGGTTGTTGCATTCCTTTGCATCATGTGCAGACCTGTGGTGTGAAGCCTCAGGAATGAGTCTGGGGGAACGTTGGGGATCTTTGATGGATTGTGACACCTCTTCAGCTGCCTCTCATGTGAATGTGGCATGGATGTGGCCTTTCTGGGGTGGGGAGGGCTTTGCAGATGAGTTTTACAGTTTGTGTGAGGGAGGATGGGTGTTCACTCCCTCTGACCAGAGGTTATGCCACACACCCAAAACTCTCCTCCTCCCCCCTTGGCTGCAGGGAAGTCTGTGCAAACCTGGCCTGAGCAGATGGGCCTGTGGGCTGTGGTGTCCCCCACCCTGAACTCAGCCAGAGATAATTTTCAGTACAGCTGCTGAGTTTGGCTTTCCTGTCCCCCTTTCTTCTCCCTCAGCCTTGTCTGCTTTTTCTTAGACCTGAGATGATTGAACAATAGTGTCACCTTTATCTTATCTTAGGTGTCTTAACTCACAGTCCAAAGTTTTCCTCAGGAGGCGTCTTCAGGGACAGGTGGGTTTTGGTGGTCACAGCTTCTTTATAAAGATTACAAAAGTCCTTCATAACAATGTTTAACCCATGAACCATAACATTTCAGTCTCTGACATCTGCTCAGTGGTTATTCTCTACAGGCAATCACGACAAAAATATTCTGATTGTGAATCTTGAACATTATGGAGAAGCAGAAGATTTAAATTTCCAGTGCATACTTTTATTTTCTGAAGCATTCCTCTAATTTTGGGCTACCAACATGCAAACACAAAATACTTGTATTTCAGGGAATAGTAAGAGTCTTTCTGACTTGGTTTAACTTATTTTAAAATTTCCAAAGAACTCTTTATGTGCAAAAGGTCATTCCAGTTAAAGCTAAAATTAGATGTGAAGTTCATTATTTCTTAATTATTTTCTGCACATTAATTCAACTAATTCTAGAATCAAGTTTTGTCTTTTCCAACACTGAATTATGCATAATGCAAATTAATTTAAGAATACTTTCATCAAGGATTAGTAGAGCTGTTAGTTCAGATGCTATTGTTTTTGTTAAACAGAATTGAGATTAGTAGTCTAAAAGATGTGTAGAGTAGGATCTGTATCACGGAGCCGTTTTTCCAGTTGTTTTAAGAACAGACAGGACTTGGTTCCTGGATAAAATGTTTAGCAATGTCCCAAGACACCTATAGTCAAAGCAATTCAATCTGCATTCTTGTTGTGCTGTGAGCGGTCATTTCCCCAGTGCTATCAGGCAAGTGTCAGCGGTGACAGCTTTACGAACCATGAACTCCAGTGGAAAAGTGCAGTTACTTATCTGGCTTCTTCACTATACAGAAAACTTACAAAAAAGTAAGTCAGGCATTTCCAAACTCTCTGTATTTATATCAAACTATTCATGGAAAGCCTTAGTAGTTTTTTTCCCTCTCTTGCACCCTAAATATCTGTTGTACTGTTCACTATATCAAATAGTGCTCTGCTGTAATTACTTGATTTGAAATATCCAGTAATCCTGGTTTAAGATGCTCCCACTTTTCTTTCCATTCCATACCACGACTGTTTGTTGTTCCATCCGTACTGTTTGTGCCTCCTTAACCAGCCACATTTTGTTGGCAGCAGCTACTGGTGGAGTCATTTGGTGAGTGGGAAGAGCAAACTGATTCAGGTTTTAAAATGCGTAATCCCACCTTCTGTCCCCATTGCAAGAAGGACATGGAATATTTTAAGTTGGTATTTCCACCAAACTCTTATCTTGAAATCACCTC
Organism: Ifrita kowaldi; assembly: GCA_013398055.1. Classification (NCBI taxonomy): domain Eukaryota; kingdom Metazoa; phylum Chordata; class Aves; order Passeriformes; family Cinclosomatidae; genus Ifrita; species Ifrita kowaldi. The sequence goes on from VZRS01009192.1 coordinate 228,299, forward strand.
TTGACACTCCCAGGTTTTTGTTCCATTCAATAGTCACATTTATTTGGAGAACATGAAGAGGCAATTTTTATTTATTTTTAGCAAAGAAGCTGATGAAACTAAAAGAAATGCTTAATTGTATAAAATTGTTTCAAACACCTTGAGCGTTATAAATGAGCAAGTAAAGAAACAAGTCAGATGGAAAGGTGCAGAAATAAGGATTCAGTGACACATTCGTGAGTCACATACACTAAAGCTGCTCTCTTCTACACATGACATCTTTTGTTGAGCTCTACTGTAGTTTGTGTAAATTGCTGAATTTGCAGGTAATTATTTGATTGCATACAAAGTGTGAATAATGGGTGGTGCTATAAACACACAATGTTTTGATTTTTCCTCCCGAGAGTAAATGCAGCTAACAATGGAAATAAGATATTAAAAAAAAAACAAAAACAAAAACAAAAACAAAACAAAAAAAAACTTTGGGAAGATAAAAATATATTTGTGACTACGATCATATTTCTACCTTGTATGACATTGGTTTTGCTTACTGGTTGTATAAATAATTGGTTTTGGTTACTAGTTGTATAAATAATTATACTGAACAAAAAATTCCAGCAACACATCACTTTCATCACAGATTAAATCCTTTCCAAATAGAAAAGGAGGTAAGTATATATAAGTATTGTCATTCTACAAGATGTTTCTCATTTCACCCATGACAAACAAGCTCTAAGAAATTTCTATGTGTAGCAATAATTATCTTATAAAGTAGCTACCTTTAAAGACATCTACAAATAGCTCCAATAGCATTGTAAATACAAGAGGAATTTATACACATGCTGCTAATGGAAACCAAATTTAATATCTGAGGGTGTTTGGATATTAAAATGAAAAAAATCCCAGTAATCTTCACAAAATCAAAATATTAAAGAATGAAATATGTTTTATAAATGACCTTTATGATTCACCATAAATTGAGGGTTAATGTTGACTATCACAGTACTTTTGTAATCAATTTTAATCTCAGATACAATTCCATTCTATTACAAATACATATACTTTTTTTTTTTTTAAACTTTCCTCCCATTTTACTAAAGTAAGTAGTTTAGTAAAGTTACTTAATAAGTTATTGTAAAGAGCAGGAGACAATCTTCTGGTATTAAAAAAGCATAAGAGATTCCATTCAAAGGAAGGAATAAATCTGAATCATTAGGTCAATATATTAAATCAGATATAAAAGAAAATGGAGCTAAATAAGAACAATTGAAAGTCGGTACTGAGGAGCTCAGCTTTGGAAATTGTTCTGAAATTGGAACAATTTACTTTTCAATAGCAAAATAATTTACTTCCTGAAACTGAACAAAGTCATAATTTTTGCTCCAAGGAATTTGTGAAGATCAAATCATACCATGAATCACTTACTGAAATTACAAAGTAATTAATAATATGACTCAGGCTTCATTTTAATATATGTTCCCTTGAGGGAATTGTTGGAGTGCTGGACATCTCATCTGTTTTTTCTGTTGGGGTTTTTTTCCCCAGGAATTTTAAAGACATAATTTTTTCATGAAAAATTTATGAATTCACTGATATTCATGAACATGGTTTGCCTTGAAAAATAATTGAAATCTTGCCTTTCATCCTGTTTGACCACTTTTTTTGTACTTCTACCTGCATATAATGAAAGCAAATTTCACCTGGAGTATGTCTACAATGTCTACCAATGATTTTTAATCAAAAATCTGATAGTACTTGAAATAGTCATTCAGGTGTAAGACACTGCTTTTTTCCTCATATCCATTTTATAAAGAGTGGATTACTGGGAAAAATTAATAGAAGTCAGTTATGGTATTTTATATTAGTTAAAGAAAATATTATGAAGAGAAGAGCAATGCAGTGGAAGGACTTCAGACCATAAATGTGGATATATGTTGCTTACTTTGCTGGTCCCCTAATACAGAATAAGCTTCATGGTTATTTAGTCTTTGCAGTGACTGGAAATAGTTGTCAATATAACAATGTATGACTTTTAGACTAATGTATGATAGGAAAGGGTAGGAAAAGGTAGAGGGAGTTCAGCTGGGCTCTCTGAAATCTTCCAGTTATTTGTGCTTCACAAAGGTACTATAAAAATAACCAATGACCACTCCAAGACTACTGTCAGACTTGAGGTCTTTTGGACATAATGCAGCTGTCTGGTTACTCTTGATTCATTTTTGGTGGATACAGTACACATCTCATGCTCCTGTTGGTGTAAAGGTAACAACATTTTGCATCTTCAGCACTGCCCTGCTCTTCTGCTGGTGTACCACTCTGTGTGTGTAGCTATTTATTTCTTAACATATTCTATTCAATACATGTGCATAAAAGATACATTCAAGACATGTAAGATTATTTCCCTTTACAATAAAAGCCATTTTAAATCATTGCATATCGTATTTTAATGATCATGCAATCATGCCATTTGTAATTAAACACACATATAAGGAAGTTTGTTTGCTTATTTCTTTAATCTATACCAAACAACTAACATAATATCTAAGTGATCTGTGTCTTGCTTCAAGAGGAGGTGGTGGTTATTCGAAAGAGAATATATTTCTCTCAACTCTATAGAACTTAAACTTACATTTATGGTTTTTTACCTTTGTTATTCATAAAGGAAGCTGAAATCTTGAAAGTTTTATATCCCTAATATTCTATATACCTTATAGTCTACATAGCTTTGTGATTGGAGGAAGAAATAGTAACACAAAATATACAACTAAGGCAGACAACCTTTAGATGTATTGGAGAAAAAAATCTATAAAGAACTGTAGAATGGAAATGTATGTCTCCAAAAATGCACCATTTACTATAAACATCTATTGTAAACATTTTATATCACCCTATTTCTGTGTATTTCTGTATATTTCTATAGTAGTGTGCAGATGGGTTATTTTCAATAGTCTGGGCTAGCACTGGCAGACTCATCTATCAGTTTTGTTTCTTTGCTTGGCCATAGGTGTAATCCAAGGCTAGTGGTTTTCCATATAGGTGCATGATGATGTCTTAATTACTTACTTGTCAGAAGTTAAAACAAAGCCTTAATCTATATATGGAAAACTTCATAACATTTAAATAGAAATCTTGTTAAAATATCTGCATGTGAAGTTAAGCAAGCAGTTCTAATTTTATCTTTTGTTGTTTTTCTCTCCTTTCTTGTCTTTTCAAATATTACTCTCTAAAATAGATAACTGTAGAAGAGTTTCTGAAAATGTGGCACGTTGACGGTATTTCAAGAGTAATACAGGTCATCTCCAGGCTGCATTTATGCAGGCAAACTCTCAGTGCTGAGTAACAATCAGTTAATGGCTGGTGCACCTGCAGGTTCTCAATGACAATTTTTACCTGTCAAGAAGGACATGATTATAAATCACTAGCAAATTAAATTATAACTCATACAGGTATGCCTCTTTCCTCTGATCTTTTCTGGCAAATGCATACATGCAAATAGGAAAACACATCTCAAATTAAAATTTATGTTGCAATCATACCAGATCTTAAGGGTAGGTGTTTTTGTTGTTTATTGGGGTTTTTGTTTGGTGGTTTTTTTACAGTCCTCTTTTAGACATGGAAAATTTTGTTTTGGGGGTCTTTATTTGTGGTTTGTCTGTTTGTTTGTTTTCAAGTACTCAGTAGTTAATATACTCTGGAATGCAAGTAGATTGTCTGCCCATTCACTATGTTTAAGAAACTGTGCATAAAAATCCAGCCCTGTTTACCTTTGGAAATTTGAAAAAAAACACTACTGTATCTTTTTTTTTTTCCTTATGATCTCTTTGTAGCTCTCTCTTATCTATCATATTCGATTTACAGTTCTAACAAACATAGTTCTTTTCTGTTAACATTTCACTGTGAATGACTGAATGCAACTAATATATAAATATTTTTGTCTTTAAAAATATTAGCCTGAATCTACAGCCCAACATTGACAGGATGGCCTGTATGGGGATATTGTCCAAATAGTTTAAGAGCAAACACATTTGTTTGGATGTGACCCACAGAGGTTCTGCAGGCCCAAAGAGGCTTCTGCAGCAGGAGGAAAATATTCAATTTTCAGAAGCTCAGTACATCAGATTTGTCTGTAAGTAGCAGAAATGTCTGTCTAGGGGAGAAGTCTACCTGAAATCACCCAGAGAGGAAGGGTTAGATTACATCTCCTCAGTTGTAACTGACAAAATTTATCCTCCTTTATGAGCTGAAAAACAGAGAATCAAAACTTGAACTTTGTAGTGCAACTGATGCAGTGCAGCCTGTATTTTTCACCAGCTCCAAGCAGCTAGATAATTCAGATATGCAGTGGAAAACCACTGGAGGAGGACTGGAGAACAGTGAAAGACTTCCTTTTAGCACCTCTGGGGCAGGAGGCTAGAAGGTGATATTCAATCAGAAAACAGTGGCTCGCTGGCTGTATACATGAGGAAAGTTAAAGAGATTGGTGGGGTAATTCCCGAGGAGACTAGCTTGCAAAGCAAGCAGGAGGAAATGCATGCAATAGTGAGGGACGGTTTTCTTCACAGTAGAAAGGATGGATTACAATTTGTTCCTTGTTGTGTGCTTCTGCAGGTGTAAAAGTCTGTTAATCACTCTAAAAACAGTTTCTGAAATACCAGTGAAATACAGTAGTGACGTCACTGATGTTGCAAAAGAGTTAATGTGTTTCTAAAGGTAGATGTTTAGGCATGACAGCAGAAATTTCAGATCTGGGAGTCTTGAAATAGAGAGGCATGCATTTGCTCATTAAGAAGATTCAGAGGACCTAAATCTATAGTTATATCACAATATGAATACCATGAGAAAGTTTAAACTAAACTAAAGAGAATGAGAAAGTTTTGTCTTGTGGTTCATAGCTCATGTACAAAAGCCATCTTTTTCTACAGGCACCTAAATGCTGTTTTAAAGACACTCCAGCAGTTGTTTAATGCTGTCTCATAGTATGAAATAATCTAATTTACATAGAGATTAAGAATCTATTTATGGCATCTGTGATACTACAAACAAACGTGGGGGTCACTAAATCTTTATTGTATTTGTTCAGTGCTGTTTGATTTCTGTTTGCTTTATAGTCCCATTAATGTTGCTACTTTAACATACAGCATATGTCAAACATTTCTTACCAAAATGGGCTGACTTCATGAAAAAACTTGTCAGTAGTCAAGTGTTAGGTTTAATTACTTAATCTAAATATACTTCAAGACTTAAACAAGTTGGGGCATCACATATTGCAATTCTACTGCCTACTGGAGAAAAATCAGACATATGTTCTCTATTATAAAAGCAGTCACAGTGTCACAATATTAAAAAGAATATATAAGCATAGTTATCTGTAAACCAGGAATGCATTTAAATTGTAGGATTTTTTCTTTTTATAAGGAGGAAGATACAAAGGCAGCTTCAGCTTTGAGATTGCTACATTTTTAAGGTTTATGATCAACACTGAAAACTAAAGTTTTCAGCTGTTAGGATAATTACCTTTGTATCCTGGAGCCATTCTTTTTAGTAAAATGTTTCTGGAGAGTCCATAAGAATGATGTATATGCGGTCACATATTCCCGTTGCTAGAGAATGAAAGGAAATAACTTGCAGGATTTGTTGGTAATAATCATTTGATTTGACTTGCTTTTTTTTCTTTTTTTAATTTCAATGGTTTAGTATGTTTTTAAAATTTTATTTTGTTGTTTATAAAATATAATTGCTTTTCATATAGTTACTTTTTAATTTGATTTCTTTAGCTTATTATTCCATGTGTTCTATATATCCTCTGTTGGAGATTCCATCCTATGTGTTTCATTTTTATTCCATTTTCTACTAAATATATATTTTATATTGTTTTCAGGAATTGCTTTTAATGTGCAAAACTCTTAACCTTTGAATTGGCTGACTTTGAGATTTAATGGTGTATACTTAATATAGAATTAATATAGGTTTTTGAATTTAATATAGGTAATCCATCAGTTGTGTGATCTCTTGTTTCAACTGTGTGTATGGAAATATTTGTCCTCCTTTTTAATGTTGGGTTGTTTTTGTTTTTTTTTTTTAATTTCTGTTTTTGTTTTTTAGAGGAACCCGATTTTGCTATGTCTCTAAATTAAGAAAATAAATTAGTATTTAAAAAGTGAACATAAGTTTCTGAAGTTTAGGAGAGTTTTCTCTTCTCAACAGGGAGAATGAAGCTGACTTATACAGTCAGCCTACATGAGGGGGCATGGGCAAGTATGCAACAGTGGCTAGGACAGAGGCAGGTCCAGGAGCTAAACTGAATGAAAAACTTCAACTGAGAAGGCTATAACTAAGACATTGAGTCTGAAGATTGGGAAGGTATACTGAGACTGCAATCACGTAGCCAAGGGTCATATTACAATGCATATGTAAAAGTCTACTGGAGTAATACTGTGCAATAACACTGTCTTCGAATTGTCTGAACTTCAAACAAGTGAAATGTGTGTTTCTATGATGGTTTATTTATTTATTCAGTAAACAGCATACTTAATAACAGTAAACTCTAATTTTTTTATAGGTTCTATAAATTTATAGTCTTTCCCAAGTTCTTTTGCTTAGAAGATACCATTTGCTTGTCTTCTTTCTTCAATTTATTAGGAAATGCAATTGCTTTGTGAGGTTTTTCTGCCTGCTTGCTCCCAAAAGTAAAATCTGTTTCATGAACTCCCCAGACCACTTAATTCACTCTCTAGTAACACGTAGCCAAAAGAAAACATGGAGGATCTGACAAATGATGCCAGTTTTCAATTCCACGAGGGAGGACCAAGTGGGTTCAAACTGAAGAAAAGTTAGAGAAAAGCATCCATCTATCCTTAACATATTTAGACAGGGAGATCTAGAGCATGAAGAATATGTAGGTTCCTTAGAGTGATGACTAGCTGTCATTATCGTGATGTGAAAAGAAGCAGAAGAGTGCTTTAGATTTATGTGGCAATTTAGTTTAAACTCCGATAATCTGGATTGAGCAGACTCCATTTCCTGAGAGAAACTAGAATTGGATAGAAGAGAGAAAAACATAAAGGAAACAAAAGAAGTGGGGGGAAAAAACCCCAAAACCCAGAAAAAACCCATGCCCAAAACACATCCCCCTTGTAAAACTACCAGCTGGACTTTTTTCGTAGGAAGGGAGGCAAAGGTACTTTTTATCTTTCAAAGAACTCTGATTATGATACTTAGTAGGTGATGTGCTGCTACCCACAATAGTTCTTAACAGTAGTCACTGTAAGTCTCTGAAATCAAGGAGGTACCTTGTTTGATGCTCATGCCTATGAAGTACTTCCAAACAAAGCTGTTTCAAGCACAAAACCTAATAGCACCATACTCTGGTCACCAGGGAAAATGCTCTCCCCAGCGTATATGCACACACCAAGTCTTTTTCAGGAGATGTGCCCTATCACATTTCCTCCAGAAATATGCTTACTAGAGAATAAACAGAGGAATGCTTAGTGATTAATGATTAAAGTCAGAGGAAATCAGAAACACCAAAATGGAATCTTGATGTTTCACAAAGAACATGTTCTTTAAGAAGGGGAAGTCTGGTTTTCTCTGTGAAAGGGTTAAAAGAAACAGCTACACAAAATGCAGAAAGTGCTGAGAAGTGGATTTCTTACCACCATCAATAACAATGCAGCAGTTTGGACCTGGCTTGTTTAATATTTCACATGAAGTATCCTCAGAGACTGACTTGACAGACACAGCATTTTTGGAGTAAACCAACAACTTCAAAACAGAGAGTCACTGCTCCAGATGGCATACACACAGAAGTCTAAAAAACCTTAAATGTGCAGTGACTGAGCTGACAACAGAAAAATACAGTCTCTTATTATGAGCAGCCGAAAGGCTCAGATGTTTCTTGAGCAGAAATTTTAATTGTGCACTGATTTCACTGAATCATGCAGTATTGTTGAGGTTGGAAGGGACCTCTGGAGGCCACCTGGTCCCACCCCGCTGCTCAAGCAGGGACACATAAGGTCAGTTGCCCAGAACCATGTCCAGATGGCTTGTGAAGATCTCCAAGGATAAAGATTCCATGACTGCTCTGGGCAGCCTGTGCCAGTGTTAAGTCACCCTCAGAGTAAAACAAGTGGGTTTTCCTTCTGATTCCATCCACGTTAAGATGGAATCTCCTGTGTTTCAGTTTGTCTCCATTTGCCTCTTGTTCTCTTTTAATTATGGGTTTAGCTACGTATTTTATCTGTAAATGATATAAATGTTCCCTGGGAAACTTTCATTTACATCAGTACATTATAGCTTGCCGTTCAGAAATAATTAAAAAATGAGGCTTGGAATACCATGAAATAATGAAACATACCCAGTAGGGTGTCTACAAAAAAAAAAAAAAGCAAAAACCTTTCACTCAATTCTTCATTTGAATTGTAGATGTCAAAAATGTAATGAATAAAAGAAATTCAGGAACATGCTATATTCAGACTTGCAAAAGTGTGCTCATTTGGTTTCATATGGAATAGCCTACAAAGAAAGCAAAATATTGATGGAAAGAGAGGCCATGAAGATATAGACATAACTTTATATATAGAAAGTACATGTAGAAGTATGTCAAAATACACATTTTAATCTATGCTGCTAACTACATCTCTTAACATGTCCAGGTCTAAATGTAGAATCTTTCCGTAACAACCAGGGTGAAGAGGTTTTCAACAACAGTGAGTTTCTGTAACTCCTTCTGTGGATTGTTCAGTTTAAAGAGATTATGAGAAGATTTTTAAAAGTGTTGAATCATTCAGCAGACACAAATCTCTGATTCTGAGAAAATGTGTTATTCATATGGATAATATTGCATGTACCAGGCAAAATAATCGGGGGTGGGTTTTTTTTTGTTTTTGAAGGCAATGCTTTTGTACTTGGCCAAGCACCAGCAACTGTTAATTTCTGGTTAACTGGTGTCATAACTGGTATCATAAAATGTNCAGTAGTCACTGTAAGTCTCTGAAATCAAGGAGGTACCTTGTTTGATGCTCATGCCTATGAAGTACTTCCAAACAAAGCTGTTTCAAGCACAAAACCTAATAGCACCATACTCTGGTCACCAGGGAAAATGCTCTCCCCAGCGTATATGCACACACCAAGTCTTTTTCAGGAGATGTGCCCTATCACATTTCCTCCAGAAATATGCTTACTAGAGAATAAACAGAGGAATGCTTAGTGATTAATGATTAAAGTCAGAGGAAATCAGAAACACCAAAATGGAATCTTGATGTTTCACAAAGAACATGTTCTTTAAGAAGGGGAAGTCTGGTTTTCTCTGTGAAAGGGTTAAAAGAAACAGCTACACAAAATGCAGAAAGTGCTGAGAAGTGGATTTCTTACCACCATCAATAACAATGCAGCAGTTTGGACCTGGCTTGTTTAATATTTCACATGAAGTATCCTCAGAGACTGACTTGACAGACACAGCATTTTTGGAGTAAACCAACAACTTCAAAACAGAGAGTCACTGCTCCAGATGGCATACACACAGAAGTCTAAAAAACCTTAAATGTGCAGTGACTGAGCTGACAACAGAAAAATACAGTCTCTTATTCTGAGCAGCCGAAAGGCTCAGATGTTTCTTGAGCAGAAATTTTAATTGTGCACTGATTTCACTGAATCATGCAGTATTGTTGAGGTTGGAAGGGACCTCTGGAGGCCACCTGGTCCCACCCCGCTGCTCAAGCAGGGACACATAAGGTCAATTGCCCAGCACCATGTCCAGATGGCTTGTGAAGATCTCCAAGGATAAAGATTCCATGACTGCTCTGGGCAGCCTGTGCCAGTGTTAAGTCACCCTCAGAGTAAAACAAGTGGGTTTTCCTTCTGATTCCATCCACGTTAAGATGGAATCTCCTGTGTTTCAGTTTGTCTCCATTTGCCTCTTGTTCTCTTTTAATTATGGGTTTAGCTACGTATTTTATCTGTAAATGATATAAATGTTCCCTGGGAAACTTTCATTTACATCAGTACATTATAGCTTGCCGTTCAGAAATAATTAAAAAATGAGGCTTGGAATACCATGAAATAATGAAACATACCCAGTAGGGTGTCTACAAAAAAAAAAAAAAGCAAACATCTTTCACTCAATTCTTCATTTGAATTGTAGATGTCAAAAATGTAATGAATAAAAGAAATTCAGGAACATGCTATATTCAGACTTGCAAAAGTGTGCTCATTTGGTTTCATATGGAATAGCCTACAAAGAAAGCAAAATATTGATGGAAAGAGAGGCCATGAAGATATAGACATAACTTTATATATAGAAAGTACATGTAGAAGTATGTCAAAATACACATTTTAATCTATGCTGCTAACTACATCTCTTAACATGTCCAGGTCTAAATGTAGAATCTTTCCGTAACAACCAGGGTGAAGAGGTTTTCAACAACAGTGAGTTTCTGTAACTCCTTCTGTGGATTGTTCAGTTTAAAGAGATTATGAGAAGATTTTTAAAAGTGTTGAATCATTCAGCAGACACAAATCTCTGATTCTGAGAAAATGTGTTATTCATATGGATAATATTGCATGTACCAGGCAAAATAATCGGGGGTGGGGTTTTTTTTGTTTTTGAAGGCAATGCTTTTGTACTTGGCCAAGCACCAGCAACTGTTAATTTCTGGTTAACTGGTGTCATAACTGGTATCATAAAATGTTACCCACAGACTGAAATTTTCTGCTTCCCCTCTTGTTTTAGTAGAAGAAACTGAATTTTCCTTTGGCCAAATACAACAATTATATTTAGATTCCTAATGGGAAGAAGTTGTCAATTTCTTATCCTCAATAATAAAGTCAATGATGGTATATATAGTAAAGGTAGCAATTTTTTACACGAGATGGAAAAAATGTCGTTTCTTTATTGGGTGCCATGTAAATATGAGAAATTTTTACAAATCTTTTAACATTTCCTAGAGATGGAGTCAGGCCAGAAAGAAAGAAAAAAAGATGTCCAAACACAGAAAGTTTGTTCAGTAAATTGAAGATTGAAAATGGAAAACTTTGATTTTAATCTATGTCAAAGGGTATCTTTTAGCTTTCTTTTTTTTTCTTTTTTTTTTAATAAAAGGCAAGTTTTATGAAATGTTTATCTTTGAAATGGATTATTTGCATACTCCGCTTCTTGTTCACCTTAATCTTCTGACGTAATTACTGCTTAAGAAGGCTGGTTTGAAAATGCAGTATTATACATTTGAGAGCCTTTATCCTCAAATATTACACTCAGGTAAGGTTGAAATACATTTTCAGCAACAGCCACTTAATGTGCTGTGCAAACAACTACTTCATGTGACCTTTCAGAGAAAATATATTCTGTGATTGCTATAGTCATCCAATAGAAATAAAAAACCCAGCATATTAAATTCTTCACATACCTTTCAAAACATTTCTCAATGACAAGCTAAAATTCTGTTCATGTTGCCCTGTAGGATAAGTCAGTCTCAGACACCTCCAGCTTGCAACAGAATGGTGTATGAGGTGCTATAAAAACAACACTACTATTGTTATAAAAGACCTCAAATATGAAACCTGAAATATGAATCGACCTATTTTATACTCGCAAGCTAAAAATCAGCCTGTATTTCTAAGCTTTAGTTAATTCAATCATCAAGATGTTCTAAAAACCCAAAGGAGCTTAAGTCCAGGATTTACGTCTCTAAAGTGGTTCATGCATATTCCATGATAAAATAGTAAATAGCCTGCCACAATCATTTTTGAAAGTCCCTGTAAGGTAATTCCATCCTTAACCAGAAGGAGAAAGTAGAGTAATTTGGGGAGTTTGCAGGTGAGTTTACAAACCTGTTCGTGCTGAGCAGATTTTGTTGCACAGTTCGATTTATGATACAGTACACAAAATAGTCAGGAACATAACAGCATACCTATCCATGAAGAAACTCGCGCTATGTCTCCTTCAGCAAAACAAAACAGTCTTTCTCCCAAAGAAAGCTACGCTATCATATAAAGCATGGTGTTACCCAAGAGTGTAAAATTAAGAAAATGTGAGAAGAGAAACAAAAATACCTTTGAAATAAGAGAAATTTCAAACAAGCTGTAAAATTAACGCAAATTCTCTTGGGTCTGCGTTAAAACTAGGCATTTGCAATGAAATCTCCCTATTCAACCTGACCTATCTGAGACAAGTCTGAAAAAGTCATGTTTAGACAACAAATCCCATTTGTTTGTTATTGTCTGTGGGATTTTTTTTCCAGCAAATTGTGGATGTGTAAACATTTACAGATGATGGCTAGGTGTTATACAGACATAAATGCTTGGGGATTTGGGGTGTTGTTGGTTTTATTGATTGGAGGACCATTCCACAATTTCCCCAGTAAATTAAATCATGTAGACTACAACGAGGCTTTGAAACAAAAAAAGGGTTTTCCGTTTTTTTCAGAGTGAATGCTGTGCTTTTCACTGATTAATGAGTTGAGTTTAATATCTACAAGAAACTCAGAAAATAAATTTCAAGTAATTCTCTAAAGTTTTGTACTTTGACTGAGTGGGTGGTGTATAAGGCAAAGAAGGAACCAAAAATGCTAATTGTTTTTCATTAATTATATAATTGTGAAGGGAAAATCATAATGAAATCTGGGTGCTGTGCCTCATCAGAGTTTTGAACTGATTTCAAATATCTCCTCTGGATTCTGCTGTACACTGCCTTTTTATTAAAAGCCACTTTCTGAAGTGCGTGGCTGCATCTAAAGGACTCGAGTTAATCCAGTGGAGAAGAAGATATAGAAAGCAAATAATGTTTGTATGTTTAATAATTAAGTAAGTAATGAAAGACTAAGTATGTGAACTAAAAATTTTTGGAAAATCTAATATTGCACCAATTTTATATAGCTATATAACAAAAGAAATTGTTGAGCATATTTTTTCATCTCAGAGGTAGAATCCTGTGTCTAACCTTGAATTCATTTTTTTTCCTGGATTTTATTGACCCTTACGTATTGACTCCAATATTAAAATATGCCATAACAAAATACACAGAAGACAAAAGTGTGTCCTTTTTGCATTGTTTGACCTAAAAATAGAACTGTGTCCATCATGCAGCCACAATATACTCTTAGCTGGAACAGCAACAGATTTGACAACTATTACAGGGTGGAGGTTTTTCACTTTTCTTAGGTAGTGAAAGTTTTAAAATCCCTATCATCAAAGTTCATTTTGTTTTGTAAGAATACAGACAAGCAGAAACACAAGGAAGAAAGAAAATTAGACTGACAATCATTCTGCAAGACTGAAAAAAAAAAAACTGGATGAGAATTTGTTTTAAAAATCTTTAGAAATACTTTTCTTTCTTACTATCTGACTGTTCGCATGTCTGTAAGATAGTTGCATACTCTTGAGTGTGTTTTCATGTAAATATCATAAAACTGAAACTTCAAAAATATTTTATGAATAACATAGTACCTCACTTCAGAGGTTTTTGCATGATCTTTGAAATAGGTATGATTCTGCTGAAGTTATAAGAGTTATGTTATGTTATTTATTTTCATGACCAAGCTGGTCTTCCTTAAGTCAACTAAGTTCTTCTCTGGATACGTGTACAGTTAAAAACTAATATAGGTCCCCAGATTCTTTCACTTTCCATTCAGCCATCCTTTGCCATATTTTATTATTAAACTCTGTGTTCAGGTTTTCATTTTTATTTTAAAGAAATTAAAATTATTCTTAGATACAAAATATAGTAAGTATCTGTGAATGAATTCATCATACACTGTAACTTTCACAAAAGTACGGTGCCGAACTATAGTGTCAGAGAGGAACTTAGTGGAACACAGACTCTGATGTAATTGGCAGTTAGCTTGACAAGCTTGTTTCTCCCAGTATAATATATACTAAGTACCACTGGTAGAGGGTTATTTTGTTGTATGCTGCTTTTTTTAACCATATCTGTGAGAAAGAGACTGTAAAACAAGTTTTCTTTCCTTGTAAAGCCTTCCAGCTTCAGAAACTGAGTGTGTCATTAACAGTGATAGGAGAAACCTTCAAGAAAATCTGCCACTTGAAGCTAATGAATGCATTTGCTCATTTAGGATGTTCTGCTCGCGACTTAGAAACTCTCATTTATTGCTTGTTTTTCATTATACCCTGGTCCTGATTCAAATCCATTTCAAATAATCACATCCCAAAGAAATTTCTGATTTTCCTGTCATTCTCACTCTAACCTCGTGACCTGCTGCAGCACTGCATGCTTTCCCAGGAAACTTTAAAGCATTCTCTCTGTCAGAGTCTGAGCCCCTGATATACAGGCCCAGGTAATCCCATTCATACATGCATGCATATACATGGTTTGTATTCTCAAGCTTTGATATTTTTACTGGTCTATCTGTATACTCTTGTAGCCAGGTGATTTCCTAATGACATAAAATTTCTAACTCATATTGATCCTACCTCCTACTGCCCTTCATTACATCCTTGGAGATCAGTGTGCTCCTCTTAGAATACATTAGTCATTCATTACTAATGCCATAAAAGCCCTGGAGTCCTAGAAGAGAAGAACATTTCCTTTTACCTTTCTATTCTCTCACTATTAATAGATAACTCCCAGCTGCTATTTCATTTTTCTTCTGTCATGAAAGCTGTAACTACATGATTAAAATGGCATGCAGCTCTAAAACTACTATCAATTACACTAATTAAGGTCAAATAGAATGGAACAGCACTCTTTGTGGAAAACAATGAAAGCAATGTAAACCTCTATTAATTTAAGGACATCATATGTACATATGACAGTTTCTACACATCTTATTATTAATTATTTTTTGGGTAGTCTCTTATAATGACTTCTCTAGGATGTATTTTGCTCTTTTCCTTCTGAGAACAAAAAACCCAGATGGGGAATTTTTTTAACGGTGTAGGTAGAAATGACCTCTTTTTATTAGAAAAATTATTTCTTGGGTTTTGTTTGTGCCTAAAGAAAGCTCATTATGAATTTTCAACATTTGCCTTCCCTGCAGCTACAAGGAGGATAACAAGTCAAGGAGGACTTGACATAACTGTAAGAAATATGTTCTAACTAGGTCTAAAATCTAGTTTTACAATGGAAAATGAATGTTTCCTCACAGTAGCTGTCCCTCACTACTGTCTATCTGAAAGACACACTGTAGGAAATTACATTTAGTGGAAAATACTATATATATCCTAAGAGAATTTTTGAATGAAATGAATGTTTTGATTTCTGTTTCCAATCATGTAAATTATTTTCATTCTGAATGAGAAAGAAGAAGATGAAATTTGGCTAAAGTAATTTTAAAAATAAAACAAACAACCAAACAATCTGACCTTAAATATTTCAAATTATTTACTAAAAAAAATGATGGAATTTTCATCTCTTTACTGAGAGATCCTGTCTAAACAATAACATCTCTCCTCATGTGCAGTCATCTTTGAGTAAACCGTCATTCTGCTTAACCAGTAGATGACTGCAAGGAAGATATTTTGCATTTTAAAGGATACTCAGAACTGGAACATGTTTCCTCTCTTGGTATCAGCAGTGTTCAGTCCTGACCATCACAGTGAATAGCTCTTTTCCTACATGTCTGGGAGTAGGGCTCTTGAAGGCAGCTGAAAGAAATTATTCATCATGGAAAGTTATTATTCACAAAGAATATCATCCTTGAACATAATAATCTTGATGAGTAGTTCTTTAAATACAAACCATGGCTAGTTCCAAGTACAAAACAGTGTTTCACAATGGAATATAAGAAATACCAAGTAGGAATCCCTTCTTGTTAAGCTTTTGAAGCACAATCATTGCCTCTTTATGAGTGTTTCTAACTAGTGCTTCAAGGTGTTGAATAATGCATACAGAAAGAGAATGAGGGTGAGGGGTTTAAAAGAGCTGCTTGAGAGAATAAAGGATCATAGGCAGCAGCAATGACTCATTGTAACACAAAATGCTCTGTAGTTAAATTATTCAGACTAGATGGGTGTTGTAATTAAAAGTAGTTACCATTCTCCCTGATTACTTCCAAAGAACATTTTTTTAATGAACAGGATCATTTCTTTTAAATATTTTTAGTGATCAAAAATTTAGAAATGTCTTCTTTTAATTTTTTTCTAAGTGATCTCAAATTAACCTACAGAGACATTTCACTCATAAGAGGTGTTTTGATAAATAGTGAAGGCTTCAAATGAAATTTTGACACAGTGTTCTTTAATTTACAAAGACACAACTGAATTTAAACAAATAAAAGCTGCTCAAGTTTAAATCTGCTGGGGATTCAGCCTCACCTAACTTGAATGCAATAACTAACGTTTTCTTATTGATTATGTGTTCCCTATCAACTTGAGGCAAAGCTAAATAAAAAGGTTGAGAATTTTTACACTAGTTCTACAGATTTAGGAGCAGGCCTTCCTTCGGAAGACCTTCTTTCTAACTTCTTTTGCACCAACATCCCACTCTGCTTTGCACTGTTGCGGCTTCACCTTGAGTCCTGTGCGCAGTTTTGGGTACCACAGTGAGAAGAAGATGTAAAGGTATTAGAGAGCATCTAAAGGAGAGCTATGAAGATGGTGAAGGGCCTGGAAGGAAAGACACATGAGGAGTGTCTGAGGTCCCTTGGGCTGTTCAGCCTGGAGGAGTCTGAGGAGAGACTTCATCACAGTCTAAACTTCCTTGACCAAAGGTCTGAAATGGTATCTTGGAGTTCTGAAATACGAAGTAAATAAACATTTCAACCAGCTCACAAAACAGATTTAGAACTTACCTTCAGTTTTTGGTGAATCCAAAAAGGCCATTTCATTTCATGTGTCAAGTTCAGTTCATGTTAATAATTTCAAGCCAATTGAATACATAAAGGAAAAAAAACCTCAAACATCCATCTTGTCAATAAGAATACTGACAAGTAATATGAAGATTAATTTTTGATTTTTGTTTTATAAGAGACGTAATTTATAGCAACTTTGAAAGTTCATAGAAGTCAGATGGTTTTGATTGGTTTATGTTAGGGTTGATGGTTTTCTGTTTTTTGTTTGGCTTTTTTTTTCCCCAGGGGGCTTTTTTGGGCTGTACATATCTAACAGTTGCAAACAAATAGACAGGGGAAACTTTATTGGCAAGTCTCATTTGTATGCACAGTGATAATATACAGTCTATTTAAAGGTTGCTGTTGGACATAGACAATTCACAGACTTTGTTCTTACCTTTTGCCACAGGGATAAATTACAGCCACACTGCAAATTTGATTGTGCACAGAGAGCATGTGGGAGGAAGGCTGTGTAGCTAGAGGCTCAGCATGCACCTTACTGAGACAAAACAGAAACAAAATGACAAAAATACAAATAAAACATAAAACTTTTAAAAACTGAAAACATGTATGGGCTGGGAAGGGGACACAGAAGTGAAAGAAACTCCATACTAAAGCAAAAGATTAATTGTTTAAAATAGTGTTTCTTAATGTGTTATTGTTTCAGACCTTTCATGGAAATGAAGAAAGGATGGCAAGAAATTTGTAATAAAGAATTCTCTCATCTAAATAAAAATTAATATAAACTGATTGAAGAAAACTGTTAATTTTATTGGAGGAGGCAAAGCTGGGTTCATCAGTTCAAGACACAGAAAGTAAAAATAGGTATGAAGATTAATTTTAAGTCAAAGAAAGGTAGCAAAGGTCATACAGATTATTAATTTCAGAAAAGAAAAGATAAAATAGGATTCAAACTTTATTAATTTCATCCAAAGAAGATGAAGTGGAATATATGAGTCATTAACTTCAATAAGGAAACTCAGAATAGATAGTATTTATATAATTTTTTAACTTTAAGTAAGGCAGAAAACAATCAAAAAAGAGAGTAATTATTACCTGAATCCAAAGCAGGGTTATATCATAATGTATACTTTGGAATCCATTTTGGGAATTTATTTAGATTAAAACAAGGTTAATGTGAAAAACATGAGTCTATGTTTTGGTTTAGCAGTGGTGGAGGGGAAATGCCTCTACCCATGAAGTCAACACAGTCAAACAGTTGTCTATTTTGACATCATTTCAAGCAGCTCCTCAGCTGTGTAGTTTAAATAGGTAGAAACTATGTCACTGTGGCATAGTTATTATGTCCTCAAAAAGCAGAAGATTCACTGACCCAGCAATATATACAGAGGACTGTAGAAAATTTTTATGTGTAGGAATGATATGCTTTACAGAGCGTATTGGGTTTGCATGGCCAAGTTTGGATAGCAGCGGAGGGGAGCTACAGAGGTGGCTTCTGTAAGAAGCTGCCAGAAGCTTCCTCCATGTCCCACAGAGCCAATCCCAGCTGGCTCCAAGATGGACCTGCTGCTGGCCAAGGCTGAGCCAATCAGCAATGATGGTAATGACTCTGTGATGGCTTTTTTAAGAGTTATTGCTCAGACATAATGGTGGCCAGAGAGAAGCAGGGTGAGAATACGTGAGAGGAGCAACTCTGCAGACCCCAATGTCGGTGGAGAAGGAGGGGCAGGAGGTGCTGTAGGCACCAGACCTGTGGTGCAGACCATGGTGAAACAGCTGGGCCCCTGCAGCCTGTGGAGGTCAATGGGGAGCAGAGATACCCCTGCAGCCCATGGAGGAGACCTGTGCTGGAGGAGACCTGTGCTGGTGGATGCATAAATGGAGGCTCTGAAACCCATGCTGGAACAGGCTCCTGTAAGGGACCCGCAGACCCAGGGAGAGAGGAGCCCACACTGGAGCTCCTGGTAGGACTTGTGACCCCATGGGGGACACACATTGCAGTGCCTGAAGGGCTGCACCCTGTACCCAGATTGCAGCAGTTTGTGAAGAACTGTTGCCCATGGGATGAACTTACACTGGGGAAGTTCATGGAGAACCGTCTCCTACGGAAGGGATTCCACACTGGAGCAGGGGAAGGTATCCTCCTATGCCTCAGCAGTGACAGAAACAACCTGCGATGAACTGGCCATAACCTCCGCTCCCTGTGTCCCCATGCAGCTGGGGGAGGAAGGCAGAGCACAAGAAGGAGGAACAGGTGGGGGGAAGGTGTTTTTAAGATTTATTTTACTTCTCATTATCCTGCTTTGATTTTGTTAGTGATAAATTTATTTAATATCCTCAAGTTAACTCTGTTTTGCCCATGACAGCAACAGGTGAGTGATCTCTCCCTGTCCTTATGTAGACTCATGAACCATTTGTTACATTTTATCTCCTGTCTAGCTGTGGAGGGGAGTGATAGAATGGCTTTGTTGAGTGCCACCATCCAGACAAGGTCAACTCACTACACACAAACAAACAAACAATCTACTTCCTGAAATTAATTACAAGCAAGAGAGACACAATAGAATTAATGTAGAAATAATGGATTATATGATTTCTATAACCAAAGTGTTACAAATTTGCAAATGCAGGGAGATATTGTGCTAACAGGTGCTAGTGTACACAATTCCTCAATGTGGCTTTCAGAAGTAAGCAACAAGAGAGAAAATCTTGCAGCAAAGGTCTAGCATAGGATGCAACTCCCATGTTTTCATGTTCGTATTTCTCACAGATCTTCCTTCTGAGAACATTGAATTTCAGTTTTATGCAAAATGAATCAACAAACACTCTGCTCTAGATATCCTAATGTCTACTTCAACAAATAAAAAGATATAATAATATTTGTTTCACAAAATTAAATCTATTAAAACCTCAGCTCAGAATTGAAAAACAAACACATTATGGTTAAGCCCCACCTCAGAGATCACACGTACTCTCATAATCCTGCTGATGGAAATAGCTATATGCTTTTGGTTTTCCTTCCTTGGTGTATTTTAGGTAATATTGAGACAATAAAACATTATATTGATTATCATTCTTCCTATGCTTCACCTTCAAGCGCAAGATCTATAGGCAATTTATGCTCACACTCTGTAGAATTACAATAACTGGGTTTGTTTTACCTCACAGTTTAGTTTTTATGTACACATCAAAAGGGAAAACAAGTACAACATACATTCTTTGCAAAGTTGGTTTTTGGGTTTTTGTAAATTGTTGTTTAGTTGCCTGGCCTGAACACCTTGGATGAAGAGGGTGCACTTTTCCTCTAACTCCAGTGTTCACCTGTCACTTCTCAGA
Organism: Ifrita kowaldi; assembly: GCA_013398055.1. NCBI lineage: Eukaryota > Metazoa > Chordata > Aves > Passeriformes > Cinclosomatidae > Ifrita > Ifrita kowaldi. The sequence goes on from VZRS01009192.1 coordinate 248,353, forward strand.
AAGGAGAGTTCAGCAACACTGACATGTTGATGCTTCAGATACCCTTGGCCATCTCAAATAATTTAAATTATTTAGAACAACTCTTGTATTTAGGCAACTATATCTTTCCAAAGATACTTTGTTTAAAGCAAACTGAACTTATTTCTAGGCTCCAATGATTGCATTGATTAGCTCTGCTTTGATTATAAAGTGAGATAAGATATCTAACCCACATACAGATACCTGAACTTGATGAGTGTTAATTTAAAACTGAATCCCATATATGGCAGAGATTTGCCATTTTAAATCATGCAGACAGGTTTCAACCAAGACAGATTTAATCTAGCGGGCTAATAGAAAATTCCCCCCAAAATTCAACTATGCAGAAAGGTTTGACCAGCTTTAATTACTAAAACTGTTCTAAAACCTAGGATGTTATCATTTTAATAGACTGTGCTTAATAAAGTAGTGGTTAGTGTTGTATCTTGTATACGCTTTTCAATCTACAGGAAACTGTATGTGCGCTTTAGTGAATAATAATTCCAATTGCATCTCAATGTTGTAACATTCAAAACATTGTTTGTGATGGCAGATAATTACTATTTTGTCATAAAGTCATAGAATCATAGAATGTTTGGGATTGGAAGGGATTTCAAAGATCACCTAGCCATGGGCAGGGACAACTTTCAACAGATCATGTTGATCAAACAATCCAAGCTGACTTTGAATATTTCCAATGACTGGGCATCCACAGCATCTCAGGGCAATGTGTTTCAGTGTCTCACCACACTCATAGTAAAGAATTTCTTTCTTATACGCAATCTAAATCTACCATTTTTTAGTTTAAAATTATTTTTCTTCTCCTATCATTACTACCATTCCCTGGAATTTGTTTTATTGAGCAATATTGAATACTTGTATTAATAATATTTTTTGTTATATTTTTTTACTACCTTCAGAAAATCTACTTTAAAATATGCCCAAATGCACTTTTATGACATGCCTCATACACCACATATAACTTCGTATATTAATATGAATATAACAGCAATTCACTACCATTTTTGAGTCCATCTCTCCAGTCACTAGCAGAGACCTCTGATAGCAAGCTGTCTTTTCCACTTCTGTTTCTCAAAGAAATGTCAGAATGAAGATAATGTCTTCGAGATTAAATCACTTCATATGTTGTCATCCTCAAGGTCTTCGTCTTGTATTTATTATTCCCTTAGCAATCAACACAGAAGATAAGTACCTTGCTTAGTATCTTCCTTAAAAAATATTTTTTCCTGGACTTTTGGTATGCTTATTTTAATAATGAAATGACTGTATTAGACATTGTTATGCATGCTTTAGGAAGTAACCTTTTTTGTGTACAAATAACAAAAATGTAGTTATTTGTCAGTTCAAATTTAGCTTAACATTTAACACATCAGAAAGGTTGTTTGGTCAGTCAGCACAGAACTGTACCTCAATCAGTCACCTCTGCCTTTTCAGTGTGACATGGTTTTGTACACTGTCATGCTAGCTGCAGAAACAAGCTCTTCATTTCATACTGGCTCAAACTCTCCTGGTAAAATACCAAACATTGACATATTTATTCCGAATAATTTCCTCTCTGATAAACTTTCAACTGAACAGCTGAAAAAGTTGCCATGTAAGGATGACAGTCAGGAACAAGTTTAATCCCTGTGTGAATGAGGAAGGGTTGTACACCTTCTACATTATTATGTCATGTGATGCATTTATCACATAATGTATGCCTTTTGTAGACTGTCATTAATATCCAGTACCTTTAGTATCCCTTGCAAACTGGCATTTGGCATGCCCAACACTGGAAAACTTCGAGAGATGGATGCCTGTATCGTACTTTGTAGTGATGATGAGAGGTGTTCTCAAAGACCAGTATTTCAGATTTGGACCTACAAAAATTGCCTTTGTCTGCTGATTTAAATGTTAACAGAGTTCCCCTCACTACAGCAGTGTCTGAAAATTCTGCTCCAAAATGGTCAACTATCTTACAGGTCAAGATGTTGAAATGAACATTAGTATTCAAAACACTATTTTCAGGAAGTTCTACTCATTCTTTTACCCCTGTGTTCCTTACTTTGGGTAAACTATGTAACACAGCAATCACAGCTTCCAGCAGTGCTTTTGATCTTTCTGTTTGGGGTTGCACTCCCAGAGAGTGTTATCAAAACAGAAATTCAAATTAAAATAAAAAAAAACACCTGTGAAGTTTGTATTTTAAAAATCAGATTATGTTCTGATTCCTGTGTATGAAGTCATTATGAGTTTTTTCTCCTATATTTGTCCTTACCAAGTATTATTTCAACTTTGAAATTTTAAATGCCTTATCTAGGCATCAATAATGAAGTAATTTATTATCAAAGTATAATTGATTAATAAAAGCAAGATTTACAAAGCAATTATGGAAACTAGGTGTTAAAGGGGTCGTTTGCAAAATTTACCTATTTTATGTAGAACATTTGTGCAACTATGTTCTTATCAGTTTTGTCTTATATTGCAGGGGCTAAATTCTATAATTATTTACCCTGAGATCCAATAAATCTGAGATCTAAAAATTCTTCAGAGTTTTTGTATGAATACCATCCTGCTCTGGAATCAGGTTGGTAAACTGTTTCTCTGAAAGTTCTAGTTATGGAAAAACTGCAGCCATTTAACAGGGAGATGCTCGTGACCACCTTGTGACCAGCTGAAGTATTGCAGTGACGCGATCATCAAGGCTGTAGAAAATATTTCCACGTTTCGGTAGTTTTCATCCTATCTTTCACCCTGTCCAGATGATGTCTGTGACATGCTCTAATGGAGGTCAGTCAGCTGACACTGTTCGTGATCTGCAACAGCAGTTCAAACAGGCTCTGTCTTGAACAAACCTGGTATTGCTCTTAACTGAGCCCACATGACAGGCATTTGCTCTCTGTAGCACATCTGAGGTCCAGTGAGTACATCTTCATGGTTGTGCCCTTTCCTGTGAGAAGATTCTGGTGCATCCACAGCCACCTCAGCAAGCTCTCAACTTATGCAGTAAGAAAGATGAGCCTCAGGTATGTGCAACTTAGAGCTTAAGTCACTTTTTCAAAAGCGATTCAGCCTCCTAACTATGTAGACACTTTTATCTTAAACATAAACTTTTTTTCTGAAAAGTTTTGTATTCAGTGTAAAAATTTAATCTTCTCATTCATGCTTTCTTATTGAGAATGCTGCAAATTCTTGGCCCAGGTAGCTTTATTCTATCATTCTAATCCATATAAAATTGCCTGTTTTTTTTTTTTTAAAGTGTTAAAATAGACCCTCACACAGTAGACCCAAAATAACAGCTGACTTATGCTGACATAGAACATCACCCCCACATACACAAGCATAGAAAAGTCAAAAGTCTTCTCCTGACACTTTTCACAGTTTAGTTTATGGAATGAACATGCAACTTGGTGACATAAATGCATTTTGACACTCTCTGACGAAAGACCAGCACTTCTCTTATGACAATACTCTGATGAGTAGTGTGTTTTTACAGTTGGCTATATGAGCTACTCACTCTGGGATTGCAATTTGTGGCAAATCATCTGCTCTGAGGTAACTGAGTTCAGGTTCATGTCATGCATTGGGCAGCTTGCCCTATCTTCATGCAAGTCTAAACCATCTCAGACTGCCTTTATCCTTCTATCATATCGCCTTTTCTCTTTAGACCCTTTTCATCTACTTTTCTTCTGCTGCAAACCTCAGCCTAGGCAATGCTGATGTGACTTATGTTGCCAAACGTGATCTTCTCCTCTGGAATTTCACATCTCAGAGTTGTGCTTTTTCCATTGTGTAAAATGCTGAGAGAGCAGGTATGTGCCTCTAAGCCATGAATCATGGCCTTGCTGCCTTGTTAACAAGTTACTGCCCATTAGCTGATCCATGATAACCATTCATACATGTACTGCTACCCCACATCACTTAAAAACACTTTATCTCTTTTTCATTGAGACGTAAATCATGTTAATCAGTTCTGCATTTACTACAGTCTATAAGCTCCTGCCCAGTGATTTATAATGATATGTGCAAAGGGTGTTGATAAAAGGTGTCAATGATAAATTTTAGGTAACTCAGAATTCCTTTCTCCTCTCTAAGGAATCAGTGATTCCATTCCAGAAGTGCCATCAAAGACTGCACGCAGACAGGTAGCTAGGCCAGATAATTTCCTTTGAAGTGGCTATCCCACGGGCAAACTGTTTCCATGTTAAATTATGCATTGTTTTAGTAAAGCTTCATTTTAATTTACTGGGTTTCATTGACAAGGAAAATGCTTTCACGTCTATTCTTGCCAATCATTTCAGCCGCGAGTGAACCCCTTGAAAAGAGCTAGAACCTGCTGTTTATATTTTTCTGAATTTTTTTAATTTCACAAGGCACAAATGGTTATTAATTGTCTGTGGTTGATCCATACCTATAAACATCTTAGCATTTTTTAAGTTAGAAATAAAGATCTCTATCAGATTTTAGTAATATAAATGGGCATTCTTGATGAGTTTAGGTTTAAAGTAAAATAAAATTGAACATTACCTAGAGAGGTAACCTATTAACCTAAGCTTCCTTTAGGCAAATAAGCATTTCCTTTTCTATCAGGAGAACGTTTTGTACTCTTTAAATTGAATCTGTTAAAGGTTATGCTGTATTTGATGGCCTAGAAATTGAAGCATGAAAAACATATGGATCTTGAAGGAGACTCTTTCAAAACTCTAAAACCAAAGATTTTGCTGTTAAATATTCTTCTTATAATTTACTCAACACTTGGCAAATTTTACTTCAATATTGGGGTTAATTAATGCATATCTCTTGGGATTGTCTGGGGATTTTTTTTAAATTCCTCAGGAGATAGAAAAACATATCTGCTATAAAATGAAAAAAAAGAAAATTACTATGTTATGATTTTCAAGTTGAACATTGCAAAAAGGAGTGACCATGCAAACAGAGCTGCCACCTTGTGGATAAAAATCTCCTAAGAGCAGGTAGCTCATGTTGCCTGAATGCAAGAGGAAAAAGTATTAATAATAGTCATCAGGTCTACCTGACTTGGCATTCATCTCATATACAGGATTATGAGAGCTGTAATTTTGAGCTTACACAATCAATCTCTAAAAACTCATCACCTGACTGAGTTCTAATTTCCACAAAAATCTTTGAACCTAGCCCTTCCAATATTAATAATGTATAGGTTAAGCAACACTGAAGAACCGCTTGTGTTTTTCAATTAGTATTTGGTGCAGAACTGTTTTGCAATACAAATAATTGGTTTAACCATTAAATTGATGTGACAGAAATAATTGTCAAGCAATTAAATGCAATAATGATTTTGGCTCATGGGAAATATATACTAATAAACCTGAGTTTCACTTTGCTCGAGGACTAAAATATCCCCTCTAGTTAGATTCTTCAGCATTATTCATACATCGATTACTATTAGGTTATAGAAAGAAAAACAGATAGTTATTGAAAATCATTAGTCACTTCTCTTTCATTTTCTTGTTCTTTCCTTCTTTCTTTTTCTGTATGATTTGGACTTGAAACTAATAAATGCCAAAAAATATCACTGCCAACAGAGCCTGTATTTTCCGTGCCAGGCATGGGAGTTGACAAGCCAATCTCTTCATATATGGAACCCATGGCACAACGATACGAGCGTATGAACTCTGTGTTCCTGGATTTCACACACAGTCGTGCTTTAAGTTCTTGTAACATATTCAAGATGTTTATTTCATTGAAGAGATTTTTCATTTAAAGAAATGGCCTTACAGCTTTTTCTTTTTTCCGAAGTGACTTGTTGCTACTGCATATTTAGAAGGTATAATTTAAATCTTATAATATATTTTCATTATTTATATTTCAAACTGGTTATAATGCATGGGTGACAGCATATGTAAGTGTGAAAAATGCTGTGTGACTTGATTACAATCATGGAACTCCTCTATTTTTTACAACAGTTACTTTGTTTAGCCTGGATCTCCAAATTCTTCCATGTTTTTAAAAATATCGGTGATAGATAATTTTTGAAACAAGCATGGAAAACTTGATAATTTATCAGTTAATTCATAAATAGTTCCATTTCAAAAAATCTTATAATACTGCAGAAAAATGACTTTTTAATAAAGAAAATGCCAAATTTTACAGGCCATTTACTAAAAAGTATTCTGCACTAATATTCCAAATTAGCATTGGTACTACACTTTCTAAGTACATTTTCTAAGTTACTGCTTAGTTCATAAAGCATAGGTTCTCTATTATCACTGGAGAATAACACACTCTATGAACTCCGAGAACTTTGTAAGAGCATGGCACTCTACCATTACAGATGGTCGAGCAGGTAATCTGTGAGTGATACACTCTTTAAAGGTATAAAGTGTACTCTGCATAAGAATATAAAATGCATAGAGTGTTAATTCATCGTTGTAAGATTAACTGGTTATGGGAAATCCACGTATTTTTCATGCTGAATCAACCAACGCAATAAAATTTTAGAAACAATGGTCTAGACTAGCAAGTTTGGTCTAGACTATATACAGCATTAAATATTCAGGAGAATATAACTTTTACATATGATACATCTAAGCATACTTTATCTCATCAATAGTTCTTTTCCTTATGACTCATATTACTATGTCTTACCTTTACCATTTCATGATCATACAAAAGCAAAAGTGACATTCCCATTGTCCAAATTAATCTTTTCCGACCTGAAATTCAGTTTTGTCACTTTGCATAGCAATCAATCTCTTTTTATATACATTTTCATCTGAATTACCATGTTTTCTGAGAAGAAATAAATGAACAACGGCTTTCATTTTGACCTAAAGTGTGCTTTGACTAATAGGTTAGCCTCCAGATCCCCACACAAAACTGGTGTTTATTAAGTCCCCAGAATTTAATCTCCTGAGTCTCTAAAACTATGTGAAAGAACCACAAGAAAATGACAGAGCTTTTATCAAGTTTATTCTAGAAATCTTATCTTACATGTCTTTTAGATTAAGTTAAACTGTGTTTGATTATATTTCATTTTTCCTGGGTTTTTTTTGCCTTGGTGTAGTTGGTTCTTTGGTCTTATTTTTTTCCCCAGAGAACAAACTGAGCAACAATTTTTTTTTTGAGGGATAGCAGACCATAAATAAACTCATGTGTTATGTTATTTAGTGTAAATACATTTTGGATCAGGTCTCTACCCATTTAAAGAAAGTATTAGTTTCCCAAGATTAAAAAAAATGACACATAACAAAAGATACAAATACAACATGTGGTAGATCAGATTTTTTGCTTTTTTCTGTAGAATAATAGGATTTTTTTGCCACTTAAAGGTGAGAGATCAGAATATTCATTTATGGAAAAAGCAATTATTTAAGCGCTGATTTGGATTAATTTTAAAGTTATCATGATTTATGATGTTGCCTGTAACATAGCTAAATACTTAGTGCCACTATATTTAGGACATCATACATTTGGCAATGTGTTTCATGCCTCATTTACTACAGAATATCTGGGCTGCTACTTAGCATTCAAAGAATAACTCTGCGTGTACATTTGTGCATCCCTATACTTTTGCTGTTAGTTTTAAACACTTAAAAAGTCACAATTATCAACCTAATAGTGCAATATTCTTGAATTTGCACCCTCTTCCCAACGTGTGCCTTTATTTGTCTCACGCCTTAAGACGAGGCAATGCAAAATCATTAAAAATGTGAGTTCTCCAGGTGCTGCATGCATTAACCTTTCCTTTAATATCTCTTCTGTACAATATTTTGATGATTACTGTCATTTAGTAAACAGATGATGAAAATGCAGTTGCCTGAGGGTCTTGTTTAATAATTTAGGCAAATTAGTTTTTAGAATTTATTTAATTGCTACATTGAATAGCTAAGCCAAAACAAGCACTTGGTCCCCAAAGCAGGAGCTTGTACAATCTCATTTGCTACAAGGGAAAAAAAATAAAAATAGAAAAAAAGAAAAGGAAAAAAAAAAAGGTAAAAAACCAGAGAGGAAATAAATGAAAGGTGAAAAAAAATTGGGAGAAAAAAAAAAGAAAGAGATAAAAATAGAAAGCCCCCACCTGTGTGTATGCAAGCGAGGATTAAAGAGCCACCTTTCAGTGGGCGACCGGCAGTTTAGGGTTAAGGGCCGGTCCAGGTGAGGGAAGCCAATGAGCGCCCGCCCGGGGCCGTGCCTGACATCATCCCGCCGGGGAGCGCCCAGCCCGGCCGGGGCAGCGCCCGCCGCCGCCCAGCACCGCCGTGATGGATGTTTACAGCTCCTCCGTGAAAGCCAATTATCTCGCTTTTGTGTGAGGCCCAGGGATCGCTCAGACTGCCTGCTCGCACACGACACTGCTGGATCCAGCCGAAGCAATTGTTTTCCCTGTGTCTGGTAAGAGTCTGGTCTGGTTTGCCTTCTCTTTCACAATAAAGGTGATGCGCCTAACCTGGGAGGGGAATTGCTTTCATAGTTCAGAGGCTTATATGCCTATAATATGTAAGAAGCAGATTTTTACTGGCAAAAAGGAGATCCTTTAGAAAGGGAATGGTTTTAAAGGAAAAAATAAGTCTGTGTCTGGCAAACTCTACTTTGTAATATGGAAATAAATAGCCTGCATGTTTGAGCTGCTCTTCAGGTGAACTAAAGAGTTATTAGGCTGACAAGACCATCACACAGACCAGTCGTTTAATAGCAGTATTTTTCCTTTCTTTTCCTTTAACACCTGTATTTTTCCTTTGAAATCCAGCTTTTGTTGATGAACAAAGAAATGCGGAGATTTAAGAAGAGGGAATTTAACGTTGTAACAACTTTAAAAATGTTCTGGAATACTTTTGCAGATATCAATCAAAACCTGTGAAGAATAACACCATGATTTTAAAGTTTGCAGTTCTGGAATTAGTTATAGTTACTTTGTTCTGCTAATTTCCTTAATCTAAAGTGCTAAGAAACTGAGCCAAAGATAAAAGTGTTCAGTATACAATATGCTGGTAGCAAAACACCCAACAGAGTTATTTGTTTATATGTTTTTTTCAATTTACATTCTGTAGCTCGTCTTAAAAAACATCTCATTCTGTAGCTCTAGTGTACATATAGTGGATGAAGAACCAGTGCTTATATCTTTTGCATTGTTGGCAGCTTTGTAGCTTGCACAGAGAGAGGAGGGAGAGGGGAAGGATTCTGTCCATGTAACTTCTTAGTTTTGCAACAGAATAAGTACATTTTAAAGCTTCTGAACTTATGTGGATTCAAGAGATTAGAAGTGACACTGACATTGACAAATCAGATTCAATAAAGAATTTAATTGACTGAAGGAGTTCAGGGGCTACTGTATGAAGAATCCAATAACCAGTTTAACTAGTCAAGTAGTGTACCTAATAGGAAATAATAAATAGCAGGTTCCAGTTAATTTAAAAGCTTGATGACATTTACTTTATAGTGATTAGAATTCACTAGGTCACTTAAGAACTCTCTGTCTTTATTTCAGTAATCCATGATTATACAATCCATGATTCTACAATACAAAGTTTTAAATGATGATAAATATAGTGAGTATTACAAGTGCTTGCAAAATTGAGATATATTGTCATTCAATTTAGCTATGACCATCTCTGCTCTAGACACTGTCAGAAGAATAATAGTTATTTTCATCTCAAACACCACTTAAGACAGTAGGGCTTCTCAGCGGTATTACACTTTTGTGCTCTTTACTAGTTCAGTCCTGTCTATGCTGTTCCTGGTACTTACCATTGTTAATTCAGCTCTGGATAATAATGTGCCAAACAATCCCAGACTTTTATTAAATTATGTATCTATAATATGGATGGCATTAGAAGAGCATATTTTTGTTAAGGTGAAGCCTTTATTATGCTCTCTTGTGTTTTTACTAGCAAATTTTGCTAGGTGAGATGACCACGGCCTATAAAGGAGAGTAGTATTTAGCATCTTACTACTTTATCCTTCTTGCTTAGATCCTTATTAAACTTCAATTTACCATGTGCTAGTCTTGCAACTATGCCTTTAATACTTATTAATTTAAAAAAGAAATTGTTTTCACCTCTCCCTCAGGGTTACATACCTACATATTGCATAGGTCCATGTCATTTATCAACGCATCGTTATTAGGCTTCATGTCAGATCTCCCAATATTTCTGTACCTACTCAGTTTAGCCAAAATTCAGATATGAAAAAATTATCTGTTACTTCCGCTAAAATACAGGATGATACATATAACATGCTGGTTTGTTACATACTCAGTGTTCAGATCCAAAGCATTCAAAAACTGTTTTTCATAAATGTGCCCCTTTATGTACCATTGAATGTGCTTTATTAGATAGTAATCATGGACTTAAGAAGCCAAGGAAACTTAATGATATGATAATCCAAACAGATAGCAATCAACTTCTTATAGGAAATGAGACTTTCTTCTTTAGTTTAACCTTTCAAAAGGAAGAGAAATAATTTCTGGTACACGATTTTATGGAAAAAAAATGGAGGTTTTTTCTTATTTTCAATCAGAAACTAAGTTTAACAGGAAAAAAAAGAAGAAAAACATATTTTTTGGGTAAAAGGTGTTGTGATCTTTTTTTTTTTCTTTAAAATAATAAAGGTAACTGTGGTAATGCTAGCCCAAGTACTGCCTAGCAGATTGACCACTGCTTTGGAAAGGAGTCCCTCTAGTCTTTTATTTTGTTATCATTGGTAAAGTCCATATTACATCAATGGCCCGCTGTATTAAAGGAAGAATTAGCATGAGGTTGCTTGATTGTATGCATAGGCCATTTTGTTTGTCTGATTCTCTGCGAATGAGTCAATTCGAACATTTTGACAATGACATCAGGTAATAGCCCTTATAGTGAAGATTTGAGTCATTCCTCCTACACAAGATACTCTCTTCTCTTTTCAGGTAATTTTGAGAAAAGTGACAAAAGGAGTTTTTATTTTTTATTTGCAAAAATTCAATGCATTTAGTATTTCTTAAAGAAAATGAAGGTGCCAGCTAAGCTGCAATATGGTAATAACATCAATTTCTCAAAAAGTATCCATACCTCTAGTAGTAAAACCACAAATTGACTAGGATACTTCTTCCTCTATAACTGGCAAAGGAATATTAGCCCTAGAAAAATACATATTAAAGTAGTTTTGCAATTGCTCATTATTTTTGTATCTAGTTTCAACAAGTACAGGAGACAGGAGTTTTTTCATACTACAAGCTTTGGTCCATGGGTCAGATTTTTGGTTTATCTAAAAGAGATTAAAAGGACACTCCTCTAGGATTTTCCAAATTATAGAAACAGTCTTGAATCCTTGTGCTACAACCATCCTCTTTGTTCATCAGTGAGGTCCTTTATGTATAAGGATGCCAGATGAGACCTGAGAGTCTATTTTGTTCCCTTTGCTTTTTTATCCTTCTATTCCTTTACCAAAGTTAAAAAAAAAAAAAAAATCCTTTTCAACTGTAGTTGATGTAGTGATGAGGAGAGTAATAGTGATGAGATTTTTTTCCTTCTAAATTCTTCTCTTACTAAATTCAAAGGCAACAGGGATTACAGAGAGTATTTCTAAACCAGGAGTAGTGAGATGCAGATCTACATCTGTCCCTCCAAGTCATAGTTTCCTTTGGAAAGAAATCCAGATGTACAGATGTGGAGAACCCATCTTGGATGTCCTCCAATAGGACACGTCTCTGGATGATGAAAGGAACGGTGATATAGATCACACATTTGTCACACAGTACAGACACAACTTTTTCCTTTTCTCTTTTGTTTTGAATCTTCAATGAAGTCCAGTGGATGCCCTGACACCTAACAAAGATTGTGCTAAAAGGTGATTATGGTCAAAGACTTACTACTCAGATTTTAAAGTAGTTCTGCAACTTTAGTCTAGACCTTTTGCCTACATATAGTATGGTGCTTTTTGTTCCCTTAATTTGTTTATTTCCACACAGGAGTGTGACATTGTGAATGCATTGAGTCAATCCTGCATGGTTAATTATATTGGTTTTGGCAAATTTTCGCCAGGAAGTTTCCTCTTCTAATCTGTGGAGAGAAAGAGGCATCTCCAAAAAAGAATTCATCTCATCATTAAGATATTTATTTCAGATAGACTAGCTGAATCACTGTCTGAAGGGGAAAATTCACTCCATACAGAAAACCTACTCAAATACTTTCAATCATGTGTAAAACTTCCTGACTTTTAAATATTGTCTAATTAAGATCTCTTAGATTTGAGTAGCATTGAATCCCACAAGTAACATAAATAATAAATGAACAAACAGATAATTATACTCATTATTTGCAGCACATAGGAGTCACAGTTACTGATTTCTGCAATAGATGGACTCTGGACTTCATCTCTGCAGTGGCAGGGGTGTTGAACAGAGCACTTGGTGCAAGACTTTGAAGTTCCACAGGTATTTGCTGGCAGTCTTGTCCACTGGTATTTGCAAGAAATGTAAAGGTTTGGGAAATGCAGATCTATGGCTGGCAGTAGGGGGAAGCATGCTCCATCTCAATGTAATTCATTCAAGTATGGTCTCCCATGCTTAACACTTATAATTCCCCTCCCTGATCATTTGTTTACCTGCTGTCAGAATCATTGCTCACATACACTGCATATTTTCAAAGTATTGCAACTTGGCTATTTTTTTTCCCTCTTTGATCCTAAAATACAGAGATAGAACACAAGTTTTTTTCTGCTGAAGGTCTTCAATTCCCTGCATTAACTCAGTGGTCTCCTCAGACATTCACAGTATTGAGTGTGGACAAAGAAATGTCACTTGTCTAGCCTCATTCTTTGACAACAACATCAGGTGTCTAGAATCTATAATTTCAGGACAAATGGTCACGAGTTTATCCTTTCAGTTGTCAGTCCATCCTATTTGGTTCAGCCTCCATGCAGGGGTTCTTAAGAATCTTCTGAACAGTGTAACAGTTTATTCTACCCTGATGCAAAAAAAACCCAACCCGGAGTATTTAATAAATCCTTCATTGGGCCCATGATTTTGGTCGAAATAGTTTGTTGCAGTTTAAAAATACAGGCATGTAAAATAGTAAGATTTCAAACAAACATGCCCCATACCTTTTAAATCCAGATGTGTAGCTGGGAATTACTGAATACAACTTTGAAATTTTTTTTATTAACTATCACAATCAATCTCTTAGTAAAGTTTGGATTTTAGGATCTTGACTTTCTTAGAATGTTAACTGACTGAGAACTAAAGGGTTATAATGGATAAACAGAAGGTGAAGGGTACTTTCAAGAAAGAAAACAATGTAAAAAACTTCTCTCTTCCTATTCCTTATAAATTTAACAATTAAACAAAATAATGTGGTCAAAATTTCAGAGTCAGAAGAGTGTTTCCTCAATGATACATAATCTCTTACAATATATCGTCACAGAATAATATCACATTATCACTTGCAAATGAGAAGTACAGTTTTCATAGTTGCCAAGCTGTACTTATCCACATCTGATGGTCCCCATTAATTTTTAACAATTGTCCTGTCATCAGTCCAGTGAGCTGTAGAAAATACTGTGGAGATGTCACATTCCTTGATGATTGCAGTTAATGCTGCTGCCCCTCTGAATCAGCATGAAATGTAGACGCTTTTATGACTGAATCTGCAATTTGGGATTTGATCATGCTATTTATAGTATTGCTAATGGTCTGTAGCACTGACAAGGGGTGTGTTGAAGTCATTCTCTCAGTTACCCTTGTTTTCAGTTATAAAGGCAGAACAGACATCTGGACCTTATATTTCAGTAACTAGACAGAAAATAACAGCACAAAGAGGTCATGACTTTCACTGGTGGAAGATTTTAATAGGCTTGTTTTGTTGGGGTTTTTTTTTTAATATCTGTGGACGTTTTTTAACCAATATTTTGATCTAGGAAAAAGGAGCCTATTATTTTGATCTAGTTTCTAGAAAGTCAATTTCAGTCACATGGTAAAATGAAAGGAGGCTTAGTGACATCTCAAGAACGTAAAGCTGAATTAAACAAAAACAGCTGTACATGGGTTTTAAACTTACCATGTATTACTATACTAGCGAAATGCAATTTTCTATGTTTTTTAGAAATACTTTAGAAACACTGTCTCACTTCTGAAAAAGAATGGTTTACTTCCAAGTCCTCATTTTGTTTACAAATCCAATTCCTAAAATGTGTAGTATCTAGTTTTAATTTTGAACTTAAAAAAACCCCGTTATGTATTCTAGAAAACAATATCTGGGAAAAATCCTTCTCAAGTTAACAACGTTAGAATATTTAAGAGATTGCCAGATTTTTATCTCTCCCTGAAAGTCTGAATATTATCATGCCAAATAGCTCCAAAATTATCAAGAATCCTATTTAATGCTATAGTTCTCATGACTGCTGCTGTAACCAATGGATAAAGAACAGTAGGAATTACGGCATCTTGCTTCATTATTTCATCTTTTAATTCTCACAGAACCATGGGGAGGAAAAAAACAACAGCAACAGCTAAGTACATTAATGATCCCTGGAAACAGCGCTTGATTTCCTATGGGTTTGTGTCCCTTAATTAATTAACTGCTTAAGTGATTTATACTAAGATTTCTTTTTATCTCTCCATATGCTTGTAAAAATTAAGCCATTCTTCTCCCTGCAGGACAAGCAAGTATTGGTTTGTGCCAACTTGTTAGAATCAAGCACCATCACCAGCTTACCAGGAGAGCTGTTTCCTCACTGCCTCTTGGTATCCCCCAACACAGAGCACAGGGAGTAAGAGATGGGTTAATCTGAACTGCTTTAATTGGCACTAGATAATTGGCCCCCAGATGTCTAACCTTAGTGTCCTCTACTGCATTCAAAAGTTGTTCTATGGGGAAGAGTAGTCCTATTTTCTCAAGAAAACAATAAGTTTTTTTAAATGTATGGACCCTAGAACTCTATTACCAAAGCTCTGAGAACTTTCATCAGTTGAGGATATCACTGGAAAATGGATCTACGCTCTTCCATGGGGGTGCTGGGAAGCAGCTGGAAATTTGAAGGTTTTAGAACAGCCCTATAGGATGAACTATAGAAGTATTGCATTTCATGGACATTGTATTATGAGGACAAAGCCTGTAAAATATGTCCAGAAACATGCTGAACGTTTCATCTGTACTCTAGTATATCTTTTGAATTTTTACAGTTAGTCTTTCCAATGTACTAGTTTAGCTTGCAGGACTATGATTTAGTAAGACATTGAAGTAGGCTCTCTATCAAATCCTTTTCTACGGGTTCTCAGAAGTACCAGTATTTCATTGAAATCATTGCAGAGCAAGTAAAACTTCTGAAGGCTGTGGTTATCTAAAAACATTAATTTCTTTTTTTGGTTTAGCCAAAAATTTCTAAAATTAAGTGTTTCATTCCCAGTTGGGTAATTATTTCTCTCTGATATCTGATAGAGACCTTTAATTTGCTCCTGAGTTAGAAGCAGAGAAGAGAATAAGCAGACCAAATTCCTCATAAGGCTTGTTAACTTCCTTCCTGTGACAGACACAGAGAGGAGGGATCTGTTTCTTGCACTCCTGCAGTGAATTCCCTTCTGAGCCTTGCAGTGTTTCACCCTGGCACTGCACTAGGCTCTCTGAGCTCCAGGAGAGCTACACTGAAAGAAATAGCTACAGTGACTTTGCTAAGAGTTTCGGAAATTCAAGAGTCACAAAGGATTGTGACAGAAAACTGTATTATCATTTATATGGACAACCATGCTTAATCATACAGACAAAAGGATCTAATTGACTAAGTTCCATCTGCTCCTGTCTCCAGAGACTAAAAATCCATGCATTTGTACTGTAATCAATCTTCCTCTTGGGACAGCCTTACTCACTTTCAGTTATTTCGTTGCATTAGAAAGCTTACTTTTAATGTGTCTTTGTTTGTTTGTTTTTTTTAATTAAGCATTTCATTAATGAATACTTTTTTTTTTTTTAAGTCACATAAGATGCTCTATAGTACACATGCACTTGAAGTAAAAGCTTTTAAGCAGCTCTGTTCCTTTATTTAAACAAGATGACAGGAATCTTTAAATTAAATTACATGTTAGACACCTGAGTTCTAGGCAAACTTCAGTCTGAAGGAGTTGAAGCCTATACAGTTGTATTTATGGGATCATATCACAAACACTCACCGGCAGACAAAAACTTTCTCACCCAGCCAGTTGAATCTGGGATATTGTGCAACCATAGGATACATGAGTATAGGCATGCTGGTTATGTAGGAAGTCAAGTAGAGTTACAGTTGTAGTACTCTGATTAATGACAAATGCTGCATTATTTTTGAATTTTACCCAGGGACTGCTTAGTACAAAACATACAGACAATTCAGAGTTGCCTGCAGAACCAGGGCTATTACATTCCAAAGACCATGCAGGATAACAGATGCCTTCCTTGGTGCACACCATGACTATGTCCTCTTTCCACTTTGGGATGAGAGACCTCTGCACCCCTTACTCCCCTTACTGGAGAAAAGACTGTGTTCCACTGTGTACTACAATAGTTATTTGGATCTGGATAACTGGGACCTAGGACAGTGATGCAAGACACAGACTGCCCACAGGTAAACATGGTACTTTTTGTAGACAGCCTGATGTGGGTCTGTGTTCAGCATACAAACTTCCTTAATGATCACTCAAAGACATTTAACTGATACAGATAGGGCATCTAAGATAGGCAATCATCATTGCTCACTAACCACTTGTGTTTTATGTGGTCTAATACTTAAATTTTCTGACTAAAATAAACAGCCTGATTTTGACCTTAAGCACTACAAGAAATGTTACTCAGAGAATACACTACTCTTCCTCCTTCTTTCAATGTTTTGATGTCACTTTTAAAATATTTGCTTAAATCACAAAAGGATACTTTTGGTAGTTTATTTGGTGTAAGTTCTCCTACATCTGTCTTCCTTACCTATAGGTCTACTTTACTACTCTTTAAATCTTAAAATCAATTAATAAAATTATTCTATGAAGGACAGAATAAATTAAGACAGTTTGAAGACATCTGATGTTGTGTCTTTCCCTCAGTAACGACTTGTGATTTCACTAGTCATCTGCAGGCTGGGACAGGGGAGAGGTTTTGGCACACTTTAGGAAAGACTATTAGATCTCATACATTTCCTTAAGCGAGTATTGTCAGAGAAAAACCTGAAAGTTCTAGCTAAATGTAAAGATGTCCTAAAATATATTGGTCTCATCAGAAAGAAATTGGCTGGGGATATACTAATGGGAATGCTTTCTAAAGTGGTCATATTTCTTAGTAGTCAGGTTTTTGGGTACAAACAAATTGGTGCTAGGTTATGAGAGGAAAAAAAATTTTCTCTTTTTACTTCACCTGATTTCACCTTTTTAAAAGTTGTAGACTACGAAAAGCAACATCCTCTTTCTGCAATATGAAACCACTTTTTCCCTCTGACTAATGCTTCTCTGGCCAATGTCAATGTACGCATTTCCTTAATACCTGTATCTTTGCACTACTGTGGCCAAAATTTGTCAGTATAGAATCTCAGATTCTTGAGAATTATAGAGCTCAAACTGACGTTTTTAATTCCCTGTTGATTTCCTGTACAGGTTTTGTATTGACTAAAACTTTATTTCCAGCCCAGAAAGCCGATTGCTTCCTGCCTAAAAAGAAGTGTAGCCAGCGGGTTAAGGGATGGTATTTTCCCCCCTCTACTTTGCTCTTATGATACTCCACCTGGAGTGCTGCATCCAGCCCTGGTGTCCCTAGAACAAGGAAAGATATGGACCTGTTAGAAGGGTCCAGAAAAGGGCCACAAAGATGATCAAAGGGCTGGAGCACCACTTCTATAAAGAGAGGCTGGGAGAGCTGGAGTAGCTCAGCTTGAAGAAAAGAAGGCTCTGGGGAGAACTCATTGCAGCCTTCCAGTACAAAAAGGGGGCTTGTGAGAAGGATAGCAAGAATTTTTCCCAAGGTCTGTCGTGATAAAACATGGGCCAGCAGAGAAATTCTGGATGCTCCACAGTCCTGAAAGCATTCAAGGCCAAATTGGATGGAGCTTTGATCAACCTGATCTATTGAATGATGTCTCTTCCCATGGCAGCAGGTTTGGACTAAGTGACCTTTAAAGCAGCATTTCAACCCAAACCATTGTGTGTTTTTGTAATCTATTGAGTGTTTCTACCTCCATCAATGAAAGTCCATTGGATTAAGGTCATCAACTATGAAATTAATAGCTTTAAAATTACATTTTTTAGTGAGCCACCACAAACACACATGTATTTTTGGGAGTTTTTCAGGCTTTTTTAAAGTAATTTTCTGTTCCACTCATTCCTCAGTATTAAAAAAAATGTTGCAAGTATTTCTGCAATATATTAAATTGATTACAAATTGATGATTAGAATGTTTACCTATCTGGATAGCAGGAAGTGCTATGAGGAGATCCTCAGCCACTGGTAAGGCCATGCCTGAAGTACTGTGTCCAGTTCTGGGCTATCGAGTGTGCAAGGTATTAACATATTGGACAGAGGCCAATGAGGGACCATAAAGATGATTAATGGAAAGAGGCATCTCTCCTGTGAGGAAAGACTGAAGAGCTGGGACTGTTCAGCCTGGGAAAGAGAAGGCTTGGGGGGGGTCTCATCAATATATATATACATAGATACCAGAAAGGAAAGTATAAAGAGGACAGGGAAAAAGTCTACTTTTCAGTGGTGCCCAGTGACAGGACCAGAGGCAATGGGCAGAAATCAAAACATGAGAGGTTCCCTCTGAATATCAGGAGACACTTTTGTACTGTGAGGGTGACTGAGCACTGACACACACTGCACAGAGCATTTGTGAATCTGCTGTCTTGGATATATTCAAATACCACCTGGATATGGTCCTGAGCAACCAGCTTCAAATAGTTCTGCATAAACAGGGTGGATACACTTCCAGGTGTCCCTTCCAACCTGAATTCTTATGTGATTTTGTGATCCTTAATCTTTTGAGGACCCCTCAGTACCACTGTTCCTTTTTGCTTAGGATAAACAAATTAGAAATATAATAAAAATGATTGAGCGTGAGGAACAGAAGTAGAACCAGATGACCCANTCTCATCAGAAAGAAATTGGCTGGGGATATACTAATGGGAATGCTTTCTAAAGTGGTCATATTTCTTAGTAGTCAGGTTTTTGGGTACAAACAAATTGGTGCTAGGTTATGAGAGGAAAAAAAATTTTCTCTTTTTACTTCACCTGATTTCACCTTTTTAAAAGTTGTAGACTACGAAAAGCAACATCCTCTTTCTGCAATATGAAACCACTTTTTCCCTCTGACTAATGCTTCTCTGGCCAATGTCAATGTACGCATTTCCTTAATACCTGTATCTTTGCACTACTGTGGCCAAAATTTGTCAGTATAGAATCTCAGATTCTTGAGAATTATAGAGCTCAAACTGACGTTTTTAATTCCCTGTTGATTTCCTGTACAGGTTTTGTATTGACTAAAACTTTATTTCCAGCCCAGAAAGCCGATTGCTTCCTGCCTAAAAAGAAGTGTAGCCAGCGGGTTAAGGGATGGTATTTTCCCCCCTCTACTTTGCTCTTATGATACTCCACCTGGAGTGCTGCATCCAGCCCTGGTGTCCCTAGAACAAGGAAAGATATGGACCTGTTAGAAGGGTCCAGAAAAGGGCCACAAAGATGATCAAAGGGCTGGAGCACCACTTCTATAAAGAGAGGCTGGGAGAGCTCGAGTAGCTCAGCTTGAAGAAAAGAAGGCTCTGGGGAGAACTCATTGCAGCCTTCCAGTACAAAAAGGGGGCTTGTGAGAAGGATAGCAAGAATTTTTCCCAAGGTCTGTCGTGATAAAACATGGGCCAGCAGAGAAATTCTGGATGCTCCACAGTCCTGAAAGCATTCAAGGCCAAATTGGATGGAGCTTTGATCAACCTGATCTATTGAATGATGTCTCTTCCCATGGCAGCAGGTTTGGACTAAGTGACCTTTAAAGCAGCATTTCAACCCAAACCATTGTGTGTTTTTGTAATCTATTGAGTGTTTCTACCTCCATCAATGAAAGTCCATTGGATTAAGGTCATCAACTATGAAATTAATAGCTTTAAAATTACATTTTTTAGTGAGCCACCACAAACACACATGTATTTTTGGGAGTTTTTCAGGCTTTTTTAAAGTAATTTTCTGTTCCACTCATTCCTCAGTATTAAAAAAAATGTTGCAAGTATTTCTGCAATATATTAAATTGATTACAAATTGATGATTAGAATGTTTACCTATCTGGATAGCAGGAAGTGCTATGAGGAGATCCTCAGCCACTGGTAAGGCCATGCCTGAAGTACTGTGTCCAGTTCTGGGCTATCGAGGGTGCAAGGTATTAACATATTGGACAGAGGCCAATGAGGGACCATAAAGATGATTAATGGAAAGAGGCATCTCTCCTGTGAGGAAAGACTGAAGAGCTGGGACTGTTCAGCCTGGGAAAGAGAAGGCTTGGGGGGGGGTCTCATCAATATATATATACATAGATACCAGAAAGGAAAGTATAAAGAGGACAGGGAAAAAGTCTACTTTTCAGTGGTGCCCAGTGACAGGACCAGAGGCAATGGGCAGAAATCAAAACATGAGAGGTTCCCTCTGAATATCAGGAGACACTTTTGTACTGTGAGGGTGACTGAGCACTGACACACACTGCACAGAGCATTTGTGAATCTGCTGTCTTGGATATATTCAAATACCACCTGGATATGGTCCTGAGCAACCAGCTTCAAATAGTTCTGCATAAACAGGGTGGATACACTTCCAGGTGTCCCTTCCAACCTGAATTCTTATGTGATTTTGTGATCCTTAATCTTTTGAGGACCCCTCAGTACCACTGTTCCTTTTTGCTTAGGATAAACAAATTAGAAATATAATAAAAATGATTGAGCGTGAGGAACAGAAGTAGAACCAGATGACCCAGTGTGTTAGGTCCAACCTTACCTCTTCTGTCATTCTGTAATACTTTAGACTGGTAGAATTTGAGGCCAGTGTCTCAAAACTACACTGCTTCAAGCTCTATGGTTTGCCCCCTGCAGCTGTACAAAGCCCATTGATTTTGTGGGTGTAAAGATTAGGAGCTAATAATGGCTAGATGGATCAGTAGCAACACACAAGAGGTGATCCCCTTTCCCTGATCATTTAGAACAGGGGAGTGACCAACATACCCAGTGTTTCTTTCGTAGCCTGGGTTTCCCTGTGTCTAGGTTTCATCACAGAATGTATCCATACGCAGCCTGGAAGTGCTACTCATTACTTACAGTGACTAAATTAGTCAATATAATTTCAGATTCGCTGATACAGGACTGACCATTCTTCTCATGATCAGCAATCACTCTGAGCCAAGAGACTTGACAGACATTTGCTTCATTTAGTACTTGCTCTCTGAGCAGCACTGTGTGAGCCAAACCTTTGTCTTGCACAATGACTGACTACAAATCACTCATACCAACTCTTCTTGAATTTATGGTTCATCTACCCTTCTCTCATTTTGTTCACAATTGCTAAAACCTTGTGCTTTTTTTGTGATAAAAAGACTCCATTAACATGCAGAAAACAATAAAAAAGAAAAGGACAACAATTGGTAAATAAATTTTAGTTTCTTTAAAGAAAGTCAATGTAAGCATTAATGAGACTCTAACAGAAAATAGAATGTTGTATGTTTTATAATATAGAAATATTATGAATATGAGACCTTGAAAAAAATTGCTTGAAAGAACTTGTTAGAAGAAAAATGAGGCTGATGCTGTCATCATGACATTTTTTTTTTCATTTTTATTTAGTAAAGATTAATGAGGTAATTCAGACAGTCTTGAAAGAGTTTTGTTGATGTTGCATTACAGTTCAGTACCAGATTGCAGACGTGACAGCTCTCTGGTGGCCCAGTAAGGACCAACTTCAGTAATATGGATATGTATTTCTGTAGCACTGCACTGTCTACTTTTGCAGCAGCAAGATTTGATAGGATTGATAAGATATTCCAATTTGATCACAAGTATCATTGCAATATAGCTTCAGGTTTACAAAAATAATTTGGTCATCTGAAAATACTGCCTATGTAATGCCAATTTTTGTGCTAATGTGAATTTCAAACTGTGTAAAATAAAAGTGTAGATAAATTCAATTTAACATGCCCAGAGGCACAGATTTGCGTACTCCTTTCTGAAACTAATCAGTTATTCATTCATGAATCTCATTTTCCTCAGTCATATCTACATACTTTGCACTTCAACCTTACACTGTCTTAACTTCCAAAATTCAGGATTCATCTATGAACAGTGAAAAACATTTAATTGAGGTCCAAGGTACTCCAAATAAGCTATTTGTAGTTGATCTTCTTCCTCAGAGAGAACAAGTATTACTTGGCTTCTTTTTATGGCAAATGGTCACTCTCTTCCCTACCTCCACACCATTTTAAACTTTTTACCTAGTTTAATAGAGAAAGCCAAAGTTTAGATAAGAGCACTTCAAGTTCTGTTAAAACAAATTGCAGAATGCAGGGATTCTGAAAGAAAGGCAGAAAAACCTCATTGTGCATTGACTGGCAGAAGCCAGATGCACAGTTGGGACCTACAAATTGGCTAGTGGTGTTCCTAAAGCTTCCGTCTGCCCCATGGTGCCAATGATGTCACAAGTGTCCACTTCATGTGGAGGTGACTTAGGAAAAAAAAGATACACATCTATAAGAAAGCTTTTCATCGGTTCTCTTCTAGGAACAAATTTTTCCTACTAAATATTCCTGCTAGTCTGTGATTATTCTTAGCTTTTCTTAATTTGCATTTCTTGACCAATATCCTCCCTTCTCTTTACTCTCTCTCTATTAACTTTGCCCTTTACCATTTTATTTCCTACTTAGTCATATTTGTTCCTATTCCTTCTCTTCTGTCTGGTGATCATATCTTCAAATTGTTCTAGTGTTTGTCATCTTGCATGTGGACCACATGTGGTTCACAGATACCAGAAAATGGTATATGAGGTGCTGAGTTGTTTTTTTAATTCAGACACATTTGCATACAGATTTAACTAAAGAAGCAAATCAGAGAAGGTCATAAATGGGGTGGCCAGTATGTAATTTGTTATTATTTTTTTCATTCTTGTAGAATTTTCATTGAGGACCCCATTTGACCTGCTGTTAGAGACACTATTTTTTTAATCTCATATATTAGCACAGCCTTCCAATGTGCTAAATAAACAGTCTGCACTCATACTGTTACAAGATATACGTGTTCTGGATGAGTTTCTAATAGTCCCTCCATGTTCCATCTACCAAAGAATGTGTAATATAAGACGGAATCACCTGTGGATCCTCTTCCTGTGTTTTAAATTACCAGGGCTCAGGTTTTAATATTTAGATTGAATTTTTTTATGAGATCTGCACCATCTGGTTTTTTCATTACTATTTTTATTATTTTAATACTTCAGTTGCATTATGGTTTTTGCAGGCTAGAAGTCGGGCATGTCTCTGCAGGACTCTTTATATTATATTACAAGCCAAACAAAAACCATGTGGCTTTCTAGGTGCTGGGTAATAAATTAGTTACAACAGGTAAGATATAGCCATCCCAACATGGTGATTCGGCTTTGCGGTTCTACTGGTCCTCATCCTGCTCTCTTGCAATGCTGCAAGCAGATTGAACTCGCATCTTCTTGCAGTGCAACTTGTTAGAGTTGAAAGTAAAAAGCAGTAGACAAGAGTAATATCTTCAAGATTATGTGTTTTTCAGATTGTTACATAACCTTTCCTTTTATTCTCAATTAATCTGTTTTGTTGGTGTTGTGGTTTAAGCCCATCTAGAAATTAAGCACCACACAGACACTTGCTCAACACTCCTCTCTCTCTCTGCTCCCCACCCTGGTGAAATGGGGAAGGGAATCAAAGTAAACTTTTATGTTACTATAAGAAAAATTTAATAATTGAAAATAAACTAAATACAGTATTAGTGGTGAATGATGATACTACTATTAATAATAAAAGGGAAAAACAAATGGTGCACAGTGTAATTGTTCACCACCTGCTGCCCAGTGTCAGACCCTGCTTTCCAAACCCAGATCAGCACTTCTTCCAGGTAACTCCCCCAGTTTATTTTTTGGGCATGATGACATTTATATACTGGGATGACAACAGCTCCCAATATCCCATCACCTTCCCTGTTTATCTGTTTTGATAGACGATCATACAGACATCATTCCCTCAGTCTATGGAACACTTCTTTCAAATGTTCATAAAATGTCTACCAAAAAACTTTGTTGGATTCATTTAGTCCATGACTTTGGCCTTCATCTTGGGCTGTTATCCTTGCTGTTTTTCAAGCAAGAAAGATGGTGTGAGGTGTTGGATTGTCTCATGCTGCACATTTGAGTCAGTTCTGACCCCGGTACTGCTGCACTTCTTGAGTTTTATCAAAGTTTGTTCTTCACTGGTGACACTGTGCTGATGAAAAGAAAGTCAGGCTCTGATTCCCAGAACACCTGTGTTTAAGATCCATGCTGCAAGGTGATGCACATAGAGCCACCACAGAAGCAGTGTTGAACAGTTATTAATGATAGTATTAACTACAGTTTAATTAATTNAGCCATCCCAACATGGTGATTCGGCTTTGCGGTTCTACTGGTCCTCATCCTGCTCTCTTGCAATGCTGCAAGCAGATTGAACTCGCATCTTCTTGCAGTGCAACTTGTTAGAGTTGAAAGTAAAAAGCAGTAGACAAGAGTAATATCTTCAAGATTATGTGTTTTTCAGATTGTTACATAACCTTTCCTTTTATTCTCAATTAATCTGTTTTGTTGGTGTTGTGGTTTAAGCCCATCTAGAAATTAAGCACCACACAGACACTTGCTCAACACTCCTCTCTCTCTCTGCTCCCCACCCTGGTGAAATGGGGAAGGGAATCAAAGTAAACTTTTATGTTACTATAAGAAAAATTTAATAATTGAAAATAAACTAAATACAGTATTAGTGGTGAATGATGATACTACTATTAATAATAAAAGGGAAAAACAAATGGTGCACAGTGTAATTGTTCACCACCTGCTGCCCAGTGTCAGACCCTGCTTTCCAAACCCAGATCAGCACTTCTTCCAGGTAACTCCCCCAGTTTATTTTTTGGGCATGATGACATTTATATACTGGGATGACAACAGCTCCCAATATCCCATCACCTTCCCTGTTTATCTGTTTTGATAGACAATCATACAGACATCATTCCCTCAGTCTATGGAACACTTCTTTCAAATGTTCATAAAATGTCTACCAAAAAACTTTGTTGGATTCATTTAGTCCATGACTTTGGCCTTCATCTTGGGCTGTTATCCTTGCTGTTTTTCAAGCAAGAAAGATGGTGTGAGGTGTTGGATTGTCTCATGCTGCACATTTGAGTCAGTTCTGACCCCGGTACTGCTGCACTTCTTGAGTTTTATCAAAGTTTGTTCTTCACTGGTGACACTGTGCTGATGAAAAGAAAGTCAGGCTCTGATTCCCAGAACACCTGTGTTTAAGATCCATGCTGCAAGGTGATGCACATAGAGCCACCACAGAAGCAGTGTTGAACAGTTATTAATGATAGTATTAACTACAGTTTAATTAATTGGTAATTTTCACCCAAAATCAAATCATCTTGAGGCACACATTGGACTTCCTCGTCTTCCTGCATTACCCACAAAGTGCACCCAAGTCCTTGAGTGAAAGTAATCCTATAGATGGCTTTAACTTTGCCTGAGGCAGTAATAACCCATAATTTTTCTCCGGCATGTTTTTAATTTGCACTACAGGAACTTTATCCCTTTCTATGGTATGTAGTATTCTGATTAGGAAGGGCCAGCCTGACTGGCAGATCCTCTGGTGTTGACTAGCCAGGTGGTCTTTGCTAATTATGTATCCCAATGTTTGAAGGTCCCACCACCCATTGCTCTCCAACAGCCTGACAGAAGTGAGCCTGCTGGTGGTCCATGTGCCACGTGTCAGTTTAGTAAACATTTTCTCTGTAAAATTAAACTAAGTTTATTCAGCTGCACTGTACTAAACTAATCCTTGGATCTCATATAGCTGAGCCTTGGGAAGTGGATTTCGGATTTTCACTCGATATAAGTCCAGATGGATACAATAATACTTAAAAAATTAGCAATTATTAAATCAAAAATTAATTCCTAATTAATAAATTTAGTTTTGTAGTAGATTAAAAAGGTGATAAGGAATAGGGGAAATGTAGCAGCACCATAAAATCAGTGCAGGAAGCCAGATTCCCAGCAGCAAACCTAAGATCCTGATCAAAACAGTGAACTTAGTGCTCAGCATGTGGCATGACAATGCACTGCTCAGAGACAAGCACATGTTCAGCTAAGGACAGGGTTGTTTTTTTCAACTTTCTAAAGAAAGACATATTCATATACCTGCTGCTCAAGGGATCAGAAAATTTCTATGGCATGGTTTTGAGCCTACAGAAGTATGCTAGATGGCCTTTTAACCACACACCAAATATTATTTCTCTGTATACTGAAGGCCAATAACTACAAACAATCAAGAAAGAGAGACTATCCAGGGCTAAAGGGTTTGGGGTCTTTTTCCTGTAGTGATTGCAAAGTTTGAAATCTAGAACAGCAGTTCAAAGCTTTTTGCCAGTTTTAACTATAGTAATATTACTTATTGAAAATGCGACTACAAACTATAGAAGTAGTAAAACTAAAAAGCTTAATGTAGAATGTGTGGACATTTTAAGCATATGGTAGATATTGGTAGTTAAGTTAGCATATTGTACCCCAGTTCAGGATGAGAAGATTAGTTGTGTAGCTGTATGTGTGAGAAAAGTATATTTTGGAAGATGGGGAATGCCAAATAGATTCAAGGAAAAAACAATCATCCCTCTACCTCTATATATAATTTTATTCTAACATTTTACTAGTAATCAGTTACTCTTCAACTTACAGCAAATTCTTTGAATCTGAAAAGGTAAATCTAATTTCTTTTTTGTTCTAAAATATATATAATATTATAGCAATATTATATACCTATAATATTTTTATTTTATTATGTTATTAATATTATTGTTAACTGTAGATGGATTCTGACCAATTTAGTCTTCTAGTCCTGCACAATTTTCTATTCTAAGCAGTGATAAAGCAAAATATTTTTAAAATAAGTGTCGAATTTTGTCTGGATTAAATAACCAGAAATAATTTCACAGGATAGTGACAAATTTTATTATTATATTAGCATGTCTTGAGACAGTGATGAAATCAAGTATTTTATACTAATTTTATACACTTTTGTGCGTTTTATACACACAATTAATACTAAATTCACATTCTGTACCTAAGGAAGTTTTTTTTTCCCCATTCTTTAGATAAGATGGAAATGCTTGCTTTCTTAAACCTTAATCTTCATACCATAATTAGTAGTGTACAGCTGCATTGATTTGACAACAGAATTTTAAACTCATCTCTAATTCACTAGAGATTGAAAAACATGTTTCAGGAAAGCTCAAACCTTTCAAAATTCATTGCTATCACACTTCACAACTGGACTGAACTTTAAGACATTTGCAACACACTGTAAATAATCAAGGGCATCTGATCTTCTGCATTCCAGAGTGAATATTAAAATTATATGAAGCTGAAAATTTTGTGAGCAAGAGTATACATTTTCCAAGTGTCCCGATGAATGTGAACATTTTTATTTTGAAGGCTTAAGAATTGAGATATGACTAAATTGTGTGCAAAGAAAGAAACTAAACATATTTCCATATTTTAAAAGTAATATAAAACTGAGTTCTTTTCTGACTCCTGAGTATTAGATTCATTATGTCAGCCAAATGAAAGAAGAATATGCATTCAATCAATGTTGAAATATAAATAAGAGGCTATAAACTATCTTTATTTGAATGGGAAGATTTCATCTCCTTATCAGCACAAGGAGAAAATAAACCAAAATTCTACTTCTATTGGAAATGAGCTTCAGCACAGGATTTATTTTTTTTTTACTGTAGAAGACACTTTTCTATATACCAGAGAAGTTCAAGAACATCTTTCTCTGACCTTTTTCACAGATTAAATGCAGTGAAATAAATTGTGGTATACAGGGTATTGACTGCAAGTTGAAATTCTTGCATCAATGAATTTTCCATTTAGTAGTACAGTCTACTTTCTTACTGGACTTGTAACTAGTGTATTTTTGTTATATTTCTGACTCTGAGTGCTGCAAATGTTGAGATTAATAATTAAGTGTTTAGGGGTTGTAGGATATCTTAATACAAATATTACAGATTATGTGACTATAAGGAGATTTTTCTAAGGAACTTCTAATTTAGACTGTCATTTTGCAAAAACCCTAATTTCAGGTATATCAGTTAGAGGTTTTCATTGAACGAGAAATAGAAACGAGCTTCATGTAGCTAGTATCTCATTAAATAACACATTTCCATTGACTTAATCTCAGTTAGGAGTTGGGTTCTTGAATTTCACATTACCAATTAAGCCATTTAATCTAGACTTGAGTTTGAGTGTAGGAATTTTTGATGTTCTTCTTTTCCTCTGCTGAGTGTGCTGAGTTATCTGCTTTGGTTTCCATATACTCTTACTGTCGCATACAAGAAAAAAGAACGCCTCAGAAATGCTTAATGAGGCTTTATGCTCTTTCACCATCTACACATATATGTAGAGGAACAGTTTCTTTCAGTCTAATTCAATAAAATAAATTTGTTCTGCTACTAGGTAACAAAAATAGACATTAGCTGTTTTGAAAACATGGACATATTCATCTAATATCTGACAAAGAGCAGAGTGGATTTCTGCCATGGAGGCTTGATCCTCTGCAGAACTGACATTTCAAATGCTAATGGCTTCTGTAACATCACCTTTTTTCCTTTTAAAATATAAATATATAGCTGAAGAATAAAACTAATGCAGTAATTATTACTTAAAAGAACTTTACACAATAGGAAATTATTTTTAATAATTTGAAACCCAAATGCTATGTCTTAATGACCACATTAAATCTAAAATGAACATCAAAAAGTGTTTCTTTGTTCTTCTCAAAGAGAAAATCATTCAAGGCATGAACATGTGTGTGACCTGCTGTAGTAAAAGTAAGACTGATATTGTTGGAAGAAATGATAACTTGGATGAGAATATGATTGGCTTTTGCCTTAAAATTTTCTGCTGATATGTTTCTAAATCTTTTCACATGATAGAGGAAAACAATTAGTTGACTGGATCAGTTTTCTTTCCTCACTATTCTGTGTAGTATCTACATTAATGAAGACTTTGGTGGGGGTAATAAGTGAAGACGGAATCTCCATTTTGTCTTTTGAGACAGAAAAATATCATAATTATTTGTTACAAGAATTTTGGAAACTGGTTTTCTGAGGGTCATATTTACAGAACCATCTTTGTGCTAAAATGTTACAGGACTGCACTGTTTTTTATGAGGTAAAGCAGTTACAACATCTTTCACGGGTCCCAACTCTATCTCCACTAGGCCTTAATCAGGAGAGCCTGAGTTTTCATTCTAATCCTCATCAGTCCAATAATCAATCATATCACTTGGTAGTTTAGTAAACATGGTGTGTTTACTAAAGGACTGAGGATTTTATTGTATAAGTGGAGATAATATTCTTGATTTATGTGGATGTTTCAAGGACTAAATAAATGTCTGAAAAATGTTTTGAGAGACATAAGAAAAACAATTATTTGTAGTAAATAGTGGTACTACTCTTCAGCCATATTACATCACAAAATAGGGGAAAAAGAATTAGTCTGTCTCCGAAATTCTAGCTAAATTACTTTTGGTTGCTTGCTTTTCTGAATGTCCAGAATGTTGTCAATTTTCTACAGGACACACCAAGCCCAGATTTTCAAACTTTTACTTCAGTTTTATGACATTTGTGAATTTAAGATTTACTTTTGCCTAATGCCTTTTAGCAAATGGATTATGGGGGGATTTTCTTTCTCTTTAGTAAACACAAACAACCAAAAACACCCAACAAACATCAGTGGTGGAAAGAAAAGGTTTGAATGACCAACTAAGCTGAAAACCTTTAATAAACCGTGTTTAACCATTTTGGAAGTATTCATTTTAAACACCAGAGAGATTATATTTGTTTTGAACTAATCTGGTTTGTTGCTTGAACTTGTGTGAGGGGAATGCACCAATGTATGTGCTACCAGAGTTCTCAGTTGCAAATGAGTTCTGTTGAAAGCCTCATGCAACTCATGTGGTGGTGATAAAGTGAGACTTCCCCTTTATTCTAAATAGATCTGCCGGATACCTCAGAGGGAGATCTGATTCTTCAGGAAAAAGTAGAAATTCAAGCTTTTAGTCCTTGTTTTCATTGCAATTTCTTTGTTTTTTGTGACTCCGAAGGTCATGTATGACCTCTGAGTTTTTACCTGAGTCCTCTAGAGACCACAGAGTGAACAACAACTTGCATTTTGATAATATTAAGACAGCAGAGCTCCACTTCAGTGTGATTGCTGCCTTGACTAGCAGACCATGTTGTTATTTTATTATTACCAGAAAACCTCTGTCATTCAGACTGATGACTGAGAAACCTATTGGAAGTTACTGAAAGACTGCAATGCTCATCCTCTCCACCCCCCACCAAACAGAATTGATTCATTGATTTGTATCAATGGTTTTAAACTGATTTTCCAAACTTCAGAAAATGAAATGGGATTGCAGCAAACTGATATTTTTTTTAAAAATTCACAAGAGGAAAAGAAACATTATAAACAGGATGAGTACATGTGCATAAGACTGTGTGAGAATATTTGCTATGAGCAGTGCAGCAGGCTCACAAACATCATTAAAAATTACAGCACAGACTTGTAGCTGTAGAATTTGCATTCCCCTACTGTTATAATTTATTTCTTGCGTTTTGATAGAGCCCAGGAGTCCAGTGATAGACTCCAAATGAACTTTGTTTTCTGTTATGCAGAACGAAAAAAGACTCTCTGTCCTCATTTATCTCACTATGAATCGATTAACAGGTTTCTGTGTATTTATAAAATCTTTTAATGTAAAAGTAATTTTAATTATTTCTGATTATTAAAGTATAATGGTAAGCTAGGGATGAAATATTTTGTTAGAATTAATGACAATTAACTGTCATTGTATTGCAAAACCTCATGGGAACTGGAAACCAGCAGATGTTTTTCAATACTAATTAGAAATCAATCTTCCTTTCCAATTTTAGAATAAACCACAAATTTTTTGTCAATAGCTCGTTTGGAACAGATTGAAAAGAGAGATTTGTCAGTGCTGTCATTATTGCATGACTGTTCATCCTATACTCCGGTGTCTGGAAAAAACAAAACAATAAAACCAGGCAGAGCTGCAGAGAATGTCGCAAACTATATCCAACATTTTTGTTTAACATACATTTTATTCCACAGAGCTGAAATAGGTGAACATCTTCCCAGCTACAGAAAAAGCCTAATGTCTCCAACTACCTTCAGGCCTTTCCATCTTTCATTTGTGTTGCATGTAAACAGCATGTTACTCAGAAACAGCCCTCAAAACAATCTCCTATCAAAAGCTGTGGTATTTTGTTTTTTTCCTAGCCATTTTCCCATGCTCTATTTCCTCTTTTGGTAAATGAAGAAATTAGCCCGTGTAAAAGACACTTTAAAGGGACTAATTATATAAGATTTCCAACCTGAAAATATATGCATTAACCTTGAACAAAGTTTTCATCTCCTGGATATTCATCAAAATGAAATTAATCATTTTTTCTCTACAAATTCTTCCTTTAGTGTGAGCACTTCTACATACACACCAACAAATAGGCAAACATAACCCTATAAAGAAGAATCATCTATTCCTAAAATATCTCTTATACATCAGTAAATATCCATGTACACATACATAAATTATTTGTAAAGTTTCTCCTTGTTCAACAAAAAAATCTCCTGCAGTATTCAAGAAAATACTAGTTCATCACAAGGAGTCAGTGAAACTTATCTACTTTTTAAAGCATATTAGAAATTCAGAGAAATGGGTTATGTATTTTTAAAAATTTGCTTCATCCTTAGTTACTAAGCTTTGTACTTAATTTTCTTTGTTGTTTGAATACTGTCTTATTAATCCATTATGTCAGAAGCATAATTCCTTCCTGGTTCCTGAACAAATTATTCACAAAGAGAATAAATTAAAATGCTTCTGGGAGAACGATCTGCTTTATAAGCAACCCAGATACCTAATGTATTAGACCTAATTAATACGGCTGTCTGAAGCACTAAAAACTTTAAGTTGCATTATTAGATATGCTTTTGTTTCTTCAGTTATTCAGTGTAACAGATGTGCTGGTGTTCTTTAACCGTAATGACTGTGCAAACACATTCAAGAGAGAAAATAATCTCTTCCATAGTGTTATACATTCTCCCCACCTCACACACAAACTAAGGAAAGAAAATCAAAGTAGAGAGGTTGGGGAGGCAATTGTTTGATTGTTTGATAATTGTCTCATTTCCAGTGATGCCTTTTACTACAAGCGTAGCAAGAGTGATGGCCATGTTCCTTTTTTCTTCATCTCTCAAGCTGCCAGGAGTGTGTCTGCTTGGTCCAAGCTCTGCTAGTGGAGATTCTAAGGCTCTAAGATGTCAAAGAGAGATAAAGGGGTATGGTGATTTATGTTTAGTGTTTACATTACGGGTTACAAAGAAACCTGATCAGGAAAGCAAGATTATTTTAATAAGAACAATTTCCCTGACACCATCAGGAATTTATTGATTTTACTTTAAAGATTTTAAGTCCTGCTTTCAAGAGCATTCCAAGACAGCTGTACACATCTATCACTTCACATGGGATTGATTAACTTTCTCACCTGCCATTTCCAAAATGGAAGAGTTCTCTCCCAAATCTTAAGGTAAAAATATTCCATCCAGTAGTGCTTCGCATAACTTTTCCTTTAATACATACCTCTCCTTGGTAGCACAGTTTCTGGGAGATTCTGAAATTAACATTAACTTCAAATCTAAACAATGTCAAATGTTTGAAATCTTATAATGCAACTCTAAGAAATACTAGAATCCAGCTGTATCTTGATAGTACTGAAACTAATGATTTTTAACTTTCCTGTTTAGTATATAAATCAAAAAATATAATCCAATACTATATAATAAAAATGGGTTTACTTTACTGGAATATTTTAGTTTGATAGACCATACTTTATTTACAAATTTTATTACAAAAATGTGGTATATTTTGCTTGATGAAAATAAACTCTTCAGTCATACCCAATTCAACTGACAGGAAATCAATTCAATCTAAAGAAGAAAAAACTATTTTAGTTTATCAGCATTACATGAAGAAAAAAAAGAAACAATGATCTGTCAGAATGTTTTCAAGAAGCCTTTGTAAAATGCAATTGTTGAAAACAGGACTATATCCTTTTTCTACCAGGCTCCCCAAATGTTACTGTACCAAGCCAACAACTACCTTGTGATGCCCATGTTTCTGGATTTTACTTGACAAATGACAATGGAGAGGATCATCGTTGGTTTTTACAATACTTTAAAATCAAATTCAATTTTATTTTAATTCTTTATCAAAAATATAGTGCTTGGTTCTGAAAGAATAGTAGTAAACCTTGACTTTGGTTAGTGTATGTAAAAACATGAAATACAAACTTCAATCTTGTGATCTACCATTGTGCATGTGAATAACATCAAAAAATATTTCAGCAACAATTCTGATTTTTGTGTGATCACAATGAACATTTTTTCAGTCCTTATGGGAAGAACTGAGAGTGCTCATGGTGTACAAGATGAAGTACTCTACACTGATGCTGTTGTGATTCCATTGTCTTTTGTTGAACACAGCTTTTAAGGTGCATGTACTGTGGGAATAATTGAGTCCTCTGAATCTCTCCAAAATTAAGAGTTTTATATTGTTTTGTTTTGGTTGGTTTGGTTTTTTTTCAAACTAAGCTTTCAGTGTAACTGAGGTGTGTGTTTAGCTTGTGCTAAAAGAATCTGCCCTTCTCCATTTTTCCCAGCTGCATAGGTCTGCAAACACAAGGCCTGACCATTTGTATGCCCTCATAACAAGACATTATACTGCCCAAAACCAAAGAGTAAGGGGTTAGATAGTCGTCCTCCTCAAAGGTATTAAGGCATCAGCACTTGGAGTGAAATAAAGGGCAAGCTGGCATAAAAGTGAATTAGCAGAACACTACAAGCATTTGCATGCACTGTTGTAAGAAATGTTTGTTTTCATAAGTAGCACAGAGAGCAAATTTAGAAAGACCTTCTCAATGTTAGTCTGGGGAAAAGGCTGAACAAACCCCTTATTAAAAAAATCTTGAAAAATGTGTAGGAGCAGTAGAACATCATGAGTTTCTTAGATAGTATGGAGCAGGGTTTGATGAGCTAAAAGGTCTGTTCAAATCTCACATCCTATGAAAACATTTAATTTCAATTCCTTTTCTCTCCATAATTGTATATTCAGTCAGTACTGGAATGTATGATTCTTCTGAAGCACATTTTATGGGAAGCCTTTGATATACTTCCCAGATTATATGATTTTAAATGATGTACGTCAGCATTCCGTTGCTAAAAGACCAGGAAGGTAATAGATATGTTTATTCTTCCATGTCAATGTTTTCCTATGAATTACTTAATTTTTCTTTTTTCAAAACTGATGATCAGACAAACATTTGTCCCACTAATATTGTAAGGAAGCATATAAACTTACAAAACACGTTATTACTTATGCTTTCAAGAAAGAAAAATTATTTTTTAACTGTAAAAAAATGAAAATTAAGATTTTCTTACCATAAAATATATTTATTTTCTAAAGCTTCATCTGTTAAAGACATGGGTGTCTTTCATGTTACACTTCACTGTTAAATTATACTTTTTAAAGGTAACAATAGTGGACATGAAATTTTATTCAAATTTTCCTGAGTAGTACTGTAGCAATGTAGCACAGTTGATATTTTCTGCCCAATTATTTCCATAAATGTAAATACTAATACTCTGCAAATTATTTTTAAATGCATTAATCCGTGATTTTAAAAGTACATAGTCATTTATTTGTCCATCATATCCAAATGCATCTCATGATCACTCCAGATGTAAGAAGCCACAGTTCATATTTTCTTGACAACATCTTTGATAATTGCTTATAGTGTTCTCATGCTGACTGAAGACAGTTCCTTGGGGACTTGGTCCACAGAATCTGTTTGTCTAGCTTGACTTTGCTGATCCTAACAAGAATGAATTCCCCTAACACTGGTGAATCTAAAAATACTGAGGCCTGTCTAATCTGATCTTGTATACAAACATGAAGTAGGATAATTTTTGTACAGAACAATTATGTGTCTTAAAAAGAGATCATATTCTGTTCCATAGCTCTTTCAGTGAAGCCTCGTGAGTAAATTCTCTGTTCTTTTCATCACAGAAGTCTAAACATGGAAAAATTGGATCTTGTTACTCAGCTGAGTCTGATAAAATCTGCAGTTGAATTTTTTAGGAATGTAAGTTTCAGTGGTCCACTAGAACAGTAAAGGGTTTCAGCAAAAAATATTAGATTTTTTTTTCTGTTGCTAAGTGACTGTGAGTCATAGTTACAAATCATCAAATCACAAAATCATAGACTCGTTAAGGTTGCAAAAGAAGTCTAAGATCAGCAAATCCAACCATTAACCCAGAATCACTGTGTTCACCACAAACCCATTTCTCCAAGTGCCACATCTGCACACCTTTTGAACTTTTCCAGGTATGGTGATTCTACCACTTCCCTGGGCAGAAGGTATAAGTTTTTATCTGTCTTGAGCAGACAATGGGGTTTATAAAAATGTAATCGTAGACACTTTGTGAATATTGCAGATCGTCATGTATTGCAGATTCTTATCTGAGTATGGGCTGATAAGGTATTAGAGAAAAAGAGCTATTAGGGTTGTCACTGAAAATGAATGACTTAAAGGGTTTACGCTTGACGGCTACATATATATCAATCAATATATTTTTTTGTCTCAAACCTTTTTGTGTAGTCAGGGGACAAGAACGTCTGCTGAAATAAATATGACTAATATACTTAAACAATGAGATGTACTGCCATTTTCTGAGAGACAAGCAAGAACAGTAAACGTCACTGCACAATGGAAAGCTATTTCCATTTTAGATATTATTTTGGTATTTTCTTAGAACTGGAGTTAGCTGAATCAAATCAATGGTGAATATTCACTACTACTGTTTGGTGGCCAACAAGATACAGAGACAAAAGAGATAACAGATAAAGAGGAAATAATAAGAAATGAAGGGTTTCTTTTATTTAACCGTGTGTTTCTTGTGTATTATATAATTTGTAAATAATATTTTAAATATTTTTGTTATATGTAGAGTGTTTCTTATTATTTTTTCTCTACTTTGGATGGAGAAACTTGAACTGATTTTATATGATTGGCTTTAACCCCTCCCCTTATTCCAGAGGGATCCTCTGCAACTTGAGAATCACATTAGGAATTAAGAAGTGTCAATTTACTGCAGTGAATCTCAAAACATCTTTAACATAGACCCAAAACATTAATGTGCACAGGGTTCTAAAATCAGCTAGAGTAGAATTACAATGAAAGAAGAGCTGGGAGCAGTCTGCTCTGGATTGTCCACAGATATTGAAAATTAATTAAACTGAAATGCATAATTAATATATAACCTAGATCAGAAAGCACTTCAGAATATTTGAGGAAGCTATTTAGATTGTTTATTTGTAATTCAGAGAATTAAGTAAAATTTTTGGCATAAATAGCCTGATAACATCAGACATTCAGTTTACCAATTCACTTTTAATATCTTTGGATGAAAGAGAACATATATACCATATATACCACATGTATACATGTATTTACATATGCGTGTACATATATGTACGGTATCTTGCATCCCCACACCATCTGCACTTCTTCATTACTGAGACTGTCCAAAATAACTGTTCATAGAATCATAGACTCATTGAATAACAGGTTGGAAGGTGCTTCAAGGATCACGTGGTTCAAACTTTCTTGGCAAAAACATTGTCTAGACAAGATGGCCCAGCACCATCTACAGTTCAAAAGTGTCCAATGTTGAGAAATGCACTACTTGCCTTGGGGGATTATTTCAATAACTGATTGTCCTCATTGTGAAAAATCACAATCTCCTCAGGAGTAACTCGTACCCATTGTCCATCATCTTTGCGATGTGATTCCTTTTAAAAAGGGAGTCTCCATCTTCTTCGTAGACACCCTTTAAATACCGGGGTATAGTGATCAGGTCTCCCCTCAGCCTTCTTTTCTCAAGATCGAACAAACCCTGTTCTCTCAGCCTTTCCTCACATGGCAGGCTTCCCAGACTCTTGATCACGTTTGTGGCCTTTATCTGGACCCTCTCTGGCATGACCACAGTTATGCTGAATAGCAGGGACAAAACCTGAACACAGTATTCCAGATGTGGCCTGGCAAGCATAGGACAGAGTGGGATAATCTGATCTGATGGGGAACTGATGATCTCTGCTGGTGATGCCCTTGTTGATGCAGCCCAGCATCCTTTTAGCTTTCTGTGCTGCAGCGGCACTGCTCGCTCACAATGAGCTTGTCCACCACCACCCCCAGGTCTCTTTCCACAGAGCTGCTCCCCAGCTGGGCAGGTGCCAGCCTGTGCTCTGTTTCTGGATTATGCAAAACCTTACATTTCTCCTTTTTGAACTTTGTAAGGGTCTTGTTAGCCCACTCTTCCAGCATACTCAAGTCTTAATGCAAAGTGCCTCTCTCTTTCCGAGTGCTCATTGCATTAGTAAACTTCATCAGGGCATATTAAATCCCATTCCAGATCACTTATTAAGATATTGAACAGCACTGGGCCCTATATTGATCCCTGGGGTTCTCCACGTGTGGCACAATGTCATTTTGGAAAGGAGTTATTTACAAGTACTCTGGACGCTACTGGACAGACAGATCCCCACCTGCCTGGACCCTAACACAAATGTTTCTCTGGGAGGAGTCTGTGGGAAACTGAATTGAAAACCTTGGAGAAACTCAAGTAGAAAATGTCTACCCAAAAGGCAAGAACTGCTGAGCCTCATGTGCAGACCCAGCCAGGCATCCCACCTCAGTGGAGGGGCAGCAGGCAGGTTACACAGAGGTGGTGCATGGCGTCAGCTCACAGCGGACCGGAGCAATGTGACCACACACTTCCGTAACCTGACTGATCTGTCAGTTTAGATCTGTAATGTCAGATACCAGAAGAGCAAGACTATCAGAAAATCTCAAGCAAATACTAAAAATTTCCTCCAGCTGAAAATTTATCTTTTTATCTAGTGCAAAGGGCTAATAGTCTGGTGGCCCAGCAGTTGAGAGAGCAAACAGATGCCCTATCATCCTGATAGATATCCCTGTCTACAGACAGTCATTTCTAACCCATTCAGAAATTAAACAGTCTTTCCCTGTTTTGCCAAAAAGGCATATGCATCTTCAAATAGGAGGCTGAATGGGGAATTCTGCCTTTTCCAAGTGACAAGCTTCAGCAATATTAACAGAACAATTTTTTTCCTAATATCTGAAGATGAAGGGCTGATTTTTCGACTTGTGTACTTTCAAATCTGTGCGACATTGACAGTAGAAGATGTTCTGGCTCTTATGCCTTGAAGCCCTTCTGAATATTTTACCAATTGAGTATTGTTCTAGTTTTATTTCAGTTTTGAATGGTGAATATTTTACTTTTTAAAAAATAAAAATCAGGCCATCAAGAAATATTTGCAAAGCAGTATTTTGTAGGTAATAATGCTTTTTGTTTCTTCCAAAAGTAACCTGATATTTAAACACTTCACTTGAAGATTGAATTATATTAATTGTGTTTTGTTTTACCTTAATTATACAGGGAATTCATTAAATGCAGATAATTTCAAAAGTAATCTATTTACTTATCATCTTGAATGAGGTGCTTAGTTTCATCCAGATCTCAGAAGAGCTAAGGGAACACATATTTTTTTAACCTTGTCACTACACTGGGGATACACGCTTTTTATAAATGTATCACAGCTTGGAAGTCTTAATAGCTTTGGTTCTCATGCTACTTTCCAAAAGATAGAGTAGCTATTTACTTACCAAACAGGGGTAAATGCTGAAAACTACTAGTTTGTGACTGATGCCAAGATACAGTGTGCTGTTGTTTTACACTGGTTGCGTACTCTTTTACAGTGTATTCACACACACAAAAACTTCATAAAACTCATCCTTCTCTTTAAGCTCTATTCTGTAACCATGTTTTATGCTCCTTTTTCCTTTGATTATATCATTGAAATAATTACTATCTTGTCTTTAGGAAACTTATAATAGAGACATTTTAGCTAATCTCAATCTATCAGTGATTGTTAATTGATCACATTCACCTAACAGTGAGTTACAGTTCCTAAACCCATTCTGTCTCAGATGGGCTCAAGATCTGCACCAGCCTTGTTTTTAAATAGGAAGAGTATGCTCGTGGATTGAGTGCACCCAGGTGTATAGGCAGAATTTAAGAACACATTTGCAATTTGCAACAGGCCCCTTAATCTGGGGCAGCTCAGAGTATAGGTATCTGAGGAGATTTGTGACCAAAATTTGTGATGTGAAGTGATTTTATGAGTGTATGCTTCTTACAAGGTGATGGTCAGAGCAGCCGTAATTCTTTGCTGCCTCATATAAACTGGGAATTAAGTTCTCTGAACACAATGGCATATTTATTTTCTGAAATATTGCAGGATCTGTAATTGCTACTTAAATAACTGTCAGGTTCTCTCTCATTTTCTTGCAAGTCTAAATAAAAATTCATTTTCTTGCAAGTCTAAATAAAAACTGTGTAACCTTAAATTTTGATTACATCAAAAATATTGCTGTTTCTGTTAATTTCATAGAGCTGGGAATTTTGCCATGCTTAGACTATTATCCTGCCCTACCAGTCCCTGCTATGAACTTATTAATTTGGTGTGCTATCTCAGTAACTTACTCAGAAATAATATGAGCTTAGTATATGTAGTGGCATATGCATATGGATTAGAATTTTCTCTTGTGTGTGTTCTTAGATAACTTATTTTTTTGCTGCTTTGCTTCTGAGATATGTGAGATACATAATGTATGAACTCCTTTAGAAACTAATGTATGAGCTCCATATTTACTCTTCCTTCCTGTGAATGCAAACGTCTGCTTTATGGTCTATTTTGCCACTAACAATGCATATGAATTGCTACTTGTTATAAAGCTACTTGTATTTCTCATTTTGCATACCTCGCAGTAAGTACTGATGGTCATGTTGATTGAACATAATGATAATATTCATAATTATAATTTAGGTAAGGTACTACAGCTGCTGTAATCAGACAGCCATCTTAATCCTTAAGTGGGAAAAACTATATAATTTTTCCTTCAAATTAAAGCACTTTGTATCAAACAAGGTTATTTTCTAATAGAAAGATTGAATGATATTTCATACAGCAAGTAATTCTTCATGGAAAGCTAACAATATTTTTCTTAAGTAACTAATATGATGGACTTCTGTGTTTGTACTGTACCTAGCAGTTAACACAACAGGACCTCAATCTTGATAGGGACATAGACTGTGACAGCAGTATAAATATTTAAACAAGTTAATTAAGTGTAAAAGGAGGGTGTTGGGAGTAAACTCAATGTTTAAGGAGTCTGTTTGATTGACTGAAACAGTACTCAGCTGAAAATATATCAAAGACCCATAAAATTTGAAGTTAAGAAATAAAAATAGATATAGCTATTTGAGGCCACTGTAATACTTTCACATACTTAAATTTAAGTAATGTCCCCACAGTATAGTGGGGTATTAAACAGTTACAGCTGTTTAATATGGTAGGTAGCTCATTAAAACAGTCCTAATTTTGCAATATTTCACAGTGGGGAAGAATGTTGGCAAAATGTGACATCTAAAAGGACCTCTGAGAGACTGAAGGAGAGAGGAAAGGGAATATAAAAGGGATTGAAAAGTGGGCTATTGACAAGCACATGCAGTCAATTATTTTACAGGCAAATAAATAAGAGCATGACTTAAATGTAAAATTTCTTAGAAATGTTCAATGGTAAAATTAGTATTAGAGAAAGAATAATAAAGTAGATTAAATTAATGGCATAGAATTGTTAAGAGACTTTTACAATGACTTTTATCTTCACATTTCAGAAAAGAAGTTTGAATATCTCACAAAAATAAAATCTTTATGTTGAGGTTTTTGGAGGGTGGTAGTGAATTAGAATATTATGTGTACCCTTGGACAAGAAATACTAGGTCATCTCAAATGTCAGTATAGAGTTATGTCTAGACAAAATTATAAGCCCTTATTCAATTAAGTTTAGGAAGTTATTCGGATGAGAAGACACAAGGTGTCTACCACAGTTTGAGCAGATTCTCTGCAAGGATGCATTGCTTTTCCTGAGTACAAATCTGTTGGGTCCCCAAGGATTCCTAAGATATCCTGAGCTATCTCTGGGCAGCTGGCCTTTACCTGCCAATCCAGGGGAACATACAAGAAGAATTCATCCTATCTTCCAGCCCTTTGCAGAGCTCTCAGATACCTCAGAATATCTCAGGATACTTAGAATATTCTCAGGATAGCAGAGCACTAGCTGCCTCTATGGGAGTCATATGAAGCCATAGATCACCTCTGACTATGATGGGTGCCTACAAAGAGCTCACATACGCACAGTAAATCTACATTGAAAGATGCTGATCTTGAACTGCATCCCACTCCAGGTACCTGTATATGGACCTTTGAGCTACTTTGTTGGATCACAGGCCCTTTGAAATTGTGACAGCATAAAATCACACGAGTTACCCTAAGCTATCTGGGACAGGCCTGAAATATTGGATATGGAATCTGTGGTCTTCTGGAGGGGGATGAGGTGGGATACTTGAGAGTACCTCCATGGCATTGGTCATCTGTGTGCTGAACAGAGTACTGAACATCTGAACTCCCTTTATAGCTAAAGTGGGAGAAATAGGCACTCCTTAAAGAGTGATTTATGTGCCATCTTCCCCAATAACACTTAATCAAGTCTGGAGCAACAGGGCCAATGGAAATATCTACCCTGAGAAGTGTTTGGTGAAATGATTCTCATTTTTTTTAAATAAAAAAAAAAAACTTATTTTCAGAAAACTCATTTCACTTCCATTCCCATGAAGTGAAAGCTGGCTGTAGGACTGCACACAAAAGGAAAAACATTGCAATGTATTAAAATGACAGAAAGCATTTCATATAGTACAAAAACAAATTACTTATTGGGCTGTTCTTTTAAACCTTCAGTATAGTTTAGCAGAAATGCATAACAGAGTAATGAACCCTGCAAATGTTACTTCATTAGGAGGAA
Source organism: Ifrita kowaldi (assembly GCA_013398055.1). Lineage (NCBI taxonomy): Eukaryota > Metazoa > Chordata > Aves > Passeriformes > Cinclosomatidae > Ifrita > Ifrita kowaldi. The sequence goes on from VZRS01009192.1 coordinate 290,686, forward strand.
CAACCAATTTCAGGATTGATTTGAAACCTTCCATCTTTGACACACAAGTGATATGAAATAATTATCCCTCAAGAGGCAAGCTAAAGATAATTTGTAGTGACTTTCTGTTGTGAAAGCTTAGCTTGTTAAATTTACAAAAGATAAAGTGACAGAACACCAGAATTGTGACTGAAAGGACTTTATTTGGTTTTCATACTCACTTCTGGCTCAAACAGGGGTTTTCTCTGACATGGTTTCTGAATTTGCAATGAATAGTCAGCATTTTAAACTGCATATTGAATCATTTTTCAAACCACTGTAATAGGATGTAATGATTTCACTTTCATATAAGATGACATAGTCAGAACAGAATAATAAAATTTCAGTCAGTTGAAAGAAACTTTATTGAAAGTTTTCAGACAAATAAAGAACTAGGTTAAATTTAAACTACTACATCACATATTAATTATCAAAAATATGCTGGTCAGGGGAAAAGGATAGAGATATTTCTTTCTTGAGAAATGTGTGAGCATAAAGAATATCTACATGGGCATCTGTTCTTAGGTTATGGACTGGAACAAATGTTCTAAATATCAGAAAAAAAGAAATATCTGAAAAAAGTTATGTCTTTAGTTGAAGATTATCCCCAAAAATAAGAGTTTTTTCCTAACTCCTGAAGAGTTTATGTATGCTTACATATATGTCTGTATATATACACTCGTAGCAAAATATAGTGGAATCATATTTCTACTTAAGAAGGAGATTGAAGAACTTGTATGTATTCCCAATGAAAATAATTTCATGCATTGATGTCAGGTTTGGGGCAGTAATGATTTAAACATTGGTGTTTGGGATATTTGAAATATAATATTAATTATATATTAATAACATCAGAATATTAATAATTGTGTATTAATAATATCAGAAGCACTGAAAGGGGAAATTTAGGTTATGAATTTATGCAATTCATCTTTTTTTTTTCATTTTTATATAATAAATCATAGAATCAGTGTAGTTTGGGTTGGAAAATGTTCTTAAAGATGATCTAGTTCCAACCCCTCTGCCATGGCCAGGGACAATTTCCACTACACTAGGTTGTTCAAAGCTCCATCCAACATGGGCTTGGACACTTCCAGAGATGGGACATACACAACTCCTCTAGGCAAAAAATCCCAGTGCCTCACCAAACCCACAGTAAAGAATTTCTCATAATATCTGGTCTAAACCTACTCTTTCAGTTTGAAGCCAATCCCCCCTGTCCTCACTACATGCTCTTGTAAATAGTTTATCTCCATTTTCCTGTAGGGTCCCTTCAAGTACTGGAAGGCTACAATTAGGTCACAACAAAGCCTTCTCTTTTCCAGGCTAAACAATCCTAATTCTCTCAACCTTTCCTCATAGGAGAGGTGCTCCATCCCTCTAATGATCTTGGTGTCCTCATCTGGGTCCACTCTAACAGGTCCATGTCCTTCCTGTGCTGGGGACCCCAGACCTGGATGCAGCACTGCAGGTGGGGCCTCACAGGAACAGAGGGACAGAATCCCCTCCCTGGCCCTGCTGCCCACGCTGCTTTGGATGCAGCCCAGGACACGTTTGGCTCTTTGGGCTGTGAGTGTGCATGGCTAGGTTGTGTCCAGCCTTTCATCCACCAGCACCCCCAAGTCCGTCTGGGCAAGGCTGCTCTCCATCTGTTCATCTCCCAGCCTGTGTTGGTAACAGGGGTTGCCCTGACTCACATTCAGGACTTCTACTTGGTCTTGTTAAACTGCATGACAGTCTCATTGGCCCCCTTCTTGAACTCGTCCAGGTTCCTCTGGATGGCATCCCATCCTTCAGGTGTGTCAACAGCACCACTCAGTCTGGTGCTCTCAAATCTGCAAATTTGGTGAGGGGGCTCTCAATCCCTTTGTCTATGTCATTAATGAAGACTAGTATCCCAATGTGGACCCTGGAGGGACACCACCTGTTTTAGTCCATCCAATAGAATTTAAGTAATAGTGCATTTTCCTTTATATTATAAGGTTTATGCCTTTTTGTTTATTAGATCATGTAGGTTTTACATAGATCTGAAAATTGTGACTCCAACCATCTGAAATGTAATAACTTGAGCGCGGGAAGTCTGCAGAAAGAACATTGAATCATTGGGGTGTGTCTCAGTGCCTCATTCTTAGTTTTACTTTTTAATCCTGAAATGCTCTCTTTGAATGTTATTTGTCTTGAAACTGCCTTTCACATAAGTTATTTTGTTTCGCTCATTCTGATAATTCTTTTCCTAGTGTGTAACCACTGTAAATGCATTATTGCTGTTGTGTAGCTGAGTTTCTCTGTTTCTAGAAAGAAGTTCATTCCTTGAAAATTGTAGTCATGCTGCTGATTACTTTTTTTTTCTCCTGAGGGAATTCATGGTTCACTAAGACAATGAAATAATTTTCTTTTCTATCTGCCCCCATTCCTGCCCTCGCTCTTTCTATTCCCCTCCCTTCCTCTTTCCATGACTGTCACAATAGCTGTTTATTCCTACAATGTGGCAACAAATTGGCATCATGCTGTATTTTTTTTTACATAGACAAAATTAATCTACAGCAGAACTGAACCTGGAATATATGTCTATGGGCATTTTCTGTATATAAACCCACATATACCACTTCCTTATTCAGATAGTTTATTTTCACTAAAATGGTGTTCCTATTTTATATGTTTATGAATAAACTCATGTTTTGAAAGGTCAGCTATATGGTAGAGTGTTTTGAGTAATTTTCAAATTACTTACACAGCAAGGATTTCTCAAATGTTTTGCCTTTCTCTCCAAAGGCAGTGAAGAAGTAGCGCAAGGTTTTCCAACCTTAGAAGATTTAAAATCTGTGGTTAAATTTTTTTTTATTATTTTGCCCTTATGACATCACAACATATCCAGTTTTCACTCCTGCTTTTCTCCCTCTGGAGAGTTATTGCTATGCTTGAACGAATAGCATATACTCCAGTCACTTCCCATCATCATTTTAATGAATTTAGTCTGGATGATGTGTATTTCTCTTCAGGAAGTCCTCTCCTCCTTCATCTTTTGACGCAACAGAAAACCAAAACCATGTATCTGGTGTATTAGGAAACCTATAAATGTTTTAGAAGTATGTGTATACAGAGATGCTTCAGATGACAAAAAATCAGAAATGTGTAGTCAGGTGTGACAGGTGTCTCTTACTCTGTTATCACAGAGTGTGCCAGGAAATTATTTCTGAATCACAGAGCCTCACTTTTGATCAAATTTCTACCAGTCAGATTTCCTCTCTATTATATATTAAGCAAACTTTAGTATATTTACAATGCTTCAAAGTGATATGACTTCTATAACAAGATTATTCCAGTCTTTTACTCTTTATACTGTTTTTTCTGAAACACCTATATTTTCTGTCTTAAAATCCCTGAAATTGGAGAGAACTGTGCATTACCTTTGATGCATCAGTATTTAAAACCAAGGACACCACTTAATTCCAGGAGTTTGAGGTACACAAATATTTTAAGCACCCTAAGCAATAAGGCTACTCACAGGATCCCAAAAAATTGTAGATGAAGGATAATATTCTTTATTTCCAGTACTGTTTTATCATTAATTGTTAAAAATCAAACAATTCACCTTTTCTTCAGTGGTCAGCTTACTTCGTGACAGATATGCCCCGTGCCACAGAGTACTGGCCTGGTAGTGAAATTTAGGGACCAAAATCTATAAATATCACCTTCTAATAATTCTGTAGCTTTAATTCCTGATTTTTTATAGAAGGACACGCAGTTATTCACACAGCGATCTAGGCATGTTTACTTTTTTTAACCTAGCAATATGATTGAAAAGGAACATCCAAATATATGTGTCTACTGGGATTAACATTGGTGAAATAGATTTCCTGACATTAAATTTATTCCAGAGCTAGAGAAGAATAAGGAAATTTAGGTGAGAGTCTCTGGAGGAAAATTTGAGAAATAAATTGGAAAACAAATTCATTGTTTGCAGCAGAATTGCATTTGCACCTTAAGCTGCTGGCAGTTTACTTGCTCTTCAACTTGGAAGTAAAATATTTTACAATGACATTTTTCCCTCTGATTCCTTTTGGGAAGACGACTTTCAGGTTGACAAGGAAAATGGGCTTTGGGAATGCGAGTATTACACTGATAATAATTCCTTAAAAAAGAATATAAGAAAGGATAGAAAGTCAGGGGGGAAAAAAAACCCAAAAATATGGAACTTATTCCATTTAACTCCTGTCTATGTTCCTATTTTTCATTTTTAAGTTACAAAACAAACAAGGAAATTGCCAATAAAACTCAGAACTGCCACAGCATAGAAACAGATGTCTGACATCTAAATTTTTCTTGATGACCCCATATTCCTGACTCTGCATGAAAGCCAGCTTCTTAAGAGTTTTCAGAATGTACCTCTGGGAGGACTTCCCATTTACTTCTATTTTGAAGTATTATAATAATAATGAAATCCTTGTATTCAACTTAAATACAAAACAAAGCAAACTCAGTCAACCAAACAACTCATTCCTGACCACAAAGGGTTTCTAGTGCTTACCTACTTCTGGTATTTGGGCTATGAGTTTCAGGGAGCATTTGTATTTTGGTTTTTCCCTGTTGCACAGCCATATCAAAATCTAATTGACTGAGGAAAAAAGAAAAAAATTACAGATCTGTAAATATTGGAACAAGTCAGAATTACTGAAAATGAATCCAGTGCTCAGATGACAAATTGAAATCTGCCAATGATAAGCTTTTGTACCTGCTCAAACTTTTATATCACGAAAGGCAAAGGATCCTCTTTTTTCAGGGAACTCACTAATTTTCTTTCATGTTTCCAGTCATTTTGTAGGTGGTCTTATCTTTCAAACTTACAGTTGTGTTCAAAGCTTCACATCAATTCAAATCAGAAACAAGAACCACTACTTTTACCAAGCAGGGTGATTCCAAAGGCTGGTACATGGTTTAGATCAGAGAACTCATGGGCTCCTCTGAATGTCTGCACTCTCTAATCATGTCCCAGTTTTATACAGAAGCATATGCAAACTCCCCTCTTTTCCCAGGGAGTGTCTTGTACAGAAAGTATGTGTAACCACCCCTGGCAGAAGGTCTGCTTTACTCCTAAGAGGGTGAACTTTGGATGATAGGTATAAACACTGTATTTTTGAGCATTGGTACTCCCTGAGCAGAAATCACCTTACTGATTCTAACAGGCCTTCTTCAGCTGATTCAGAACATACCCTTGCATCTCACCGACTAAATTGCTTGTCCTATTACTTCTTAGCCTTAATTATTAACTTGCGGTCTTCAATTCTTACTAACTCAGAAGTACTTTAAATTTTTCTGTTTTGTAGACAATCCTTGGATTGTTGTCTAGCATGAAACATGTTCACACGTTATCACACTCATTGTAGTCTGGCCTACTGTGTGTGGCATGCACAAGGCGACACTGAAAGTAAGCATATCTCACTTCTGGAGTATATGATACCTAGTTCACCCCTCCCTCCCATCATATTCATGATTTCTTCACAACATTCTATAAACTTACAATAAAAATTAAATATCTGAAGGAAAAGGCAGAAATTGGTGCATTTCACAAGCAGCTACCAGCCCTGCTGTAAAATATTGGTATCATGTGTTTTAATATGGTTGATATATGACGAAATATATAATGAATACATAATAATAAAATAATTTTTAGAAAATAGCCCAGCAGCGCATCTTATTTTTTGCCCAATGCAAGTATAGCGTATATTCTTTTCAGGTGAGTTTTCCTGAAACTTTTATGCTGTGCCACTGCTTTTGTTAAGTCTGAAGAGAAAGCTGCATAGGAAGAACAAATTCTTTTGGAAATTTGGGTTGAAAAGAAAATTGATGCACTTAATACTTAGGTAGTTAAAAAAAAATTGATGTTATATAGGGGAAGAACCATATTGCTTATCTCTGTTGATTGAAAGAAGCAAGGGAATACTGTTTTTTCAGAAAGAGATATAAAGTTCCTTATGTACCTTTAATGGTAAATTCTACATACAAGGCTGAACAGAAAGTGTCTTTTCACTCTGGGTGAGCTTCAGCAATCTATACAAACTTATCCATCTTGCAGATTTTTGTTAGGCCTTTCCTTGTCTACTTTTGATCCAGTTTTGACTGGTTTATATATTTCTGCTTAAGGCTACCTTCTCTATTACATTTCACATACCAATCTGATGCTTTTAGTCAGTGATAATAAATACACAGTGTTTCTTTTGTTATCAACATACTCTGGAAATATAATAAAGGAAGAACTGTTTAGAACAGTGTGAATCTCTGTCATAAAATTTAAATTATAAATATCCATCCAATGGGTTAATCACAATGCATTAAGCATCTTTTCTGATGAGCAGGAAAATTGCAGAGAGATTCAGATAGATACAATTAACAGAATGTAGAAAACTGTGGAGGAAAAAGGTATTTCTAAAGAGGCTCTAATCACAGGATTTAAAAAGAAATCCTTTTTACAGGAAATAATTACCCTGCAAAATACACTTTCCTGATCGTCAAAATAATAGGTTTTTTTATGTATGGTCTTTTATTATCCTACATAGCAGAGCTGGGAACCTCTCAGGGTAGAGATGGTATATTTTAATATGCTTCTGGATACAAGTGGTATATAAACCACATTTTGTGAGTGAAATCTTAATAAACAAAAATATTTTGCAAAATAATTATAGATTGTGTTAAATCTACCTTAGAGTTTGATTCTCCGAGAGTTTGTTCAGCCTCATAGTTTCTAAGGTATATTATCCTTTGTGTCTACACTGTTTGAATTTTTTCCCAATTAATATAATGCAACTTGCCACTTGATTATTGAAAACACTATTTCACTAATAACACAAATTACACCAATAAAATTATAGCATGAAATATTTCTAACAAAGAGACTGAGGAACCTTTTTCATATAACAATTTTAGAAAGCAAGGGAGGAGTGGCCCAGCAGCACCTGTGTTGATGTATCCAAATCCTCAGAAGTTCATAAAATGAATGTTTATGGATCTTTCTGCAAGCAGGAATCATTTTTCTCTATAAGTTGTTAGAAGATATCATGGTATAGTTCTCATTGAGACTTCCTCCATCAAAATTTGTTGATATGTAAGTAAGTATGACTCCTGAGGACAGTAGAGTATTCCTTCCTTGAAGACTGTAATTTCCACTGGTGTTGAGAGTCAGCTGTAAAATCAATAACTCATACTCAAAAGGAAGTTTTCTTGGAAGAAAAGGTATACATTTTCTGTTAAGTCTTGTAAAACCTTTGCACAATGGATTACTTTGAAAATTTACGAAGTATCCAAGACATATAATTTTTTACTCTCAATGATCTCTAGAAATTAGGGAGGAAGTATGGAAGCATAGCCTGATTATGGTGTTACCTGTGCAATATATAGGTTTTTACATACTTTACATCAAGTAATTAATGAATAAAATACATAAGCAGGTACTGAAATTCAGGAACTCCTCTCCAAGTTCTGTCTCTAATATATTTTGTTCTTTGTTGCCTAGTGGACATGTCTATGTCAGTATTTTGGTATAGCTCTGGGGTGAGCTTTTGTAATGAATTGTATTATTTTCTCCATTTCCTGGCAATTACCAGTGGCACAGCTATTGCATGAAAAATGGAATACTGTGTATTGCATACTTTTCAGACTTTTCTCTGCAAAAGCAAAAGATTGATGTGGATTTGAACATGATTTGACAGAGAAGGGCCTAAACCTAGGCCTACTGCTTCCCAAGTACTCCTGTACCAGTAGACCAATTTTACATGGATATAGTACCTTTTGAAGGGATATAAGAGAGAGAGAGAAAGCAGACAGGGAAGTTCATGTGCAGTGAGCACCCTAAACAACCCAGAAGTGCTGTGGACCTTTGAAATTCGATTCTGTTAGACTACAAGTTAAGTCAAGATATTTTTTGTATAAAGCTCAAAATGAATCAGAGGAGACATAGTGTTGAAAGCCAGCCTTCTTTACTCTGCTATAATCAGCCTAGAGTGCCTTTGAAAAGAACATCCTTTAACCCAGATTTCTTCCTAGGACCAGAATCTTTTCAATGGCTGTCTAAATTGTGATAAGCTTGACATGATCCTTTCCAGATGCCTACAAGCAGTTTTTCAAACTTGCAGGACATGTAGATCTCTATATATGCCCCTTGAGCTTCTCAGAACCCCTCAGTCCCTGCAGTGGTATGGTTTCAAGAACGAGGCATCCCAAAATACAACCACAGTTATGGCATTTTGACTTTGGCTTTTGTACAAGGACTGGTCTCTTCTAAGAGACACATTTTCTTCTTTCCTGTTTGCCTCACTTCTCTAAATTTAGGGAAATAGCGCTCATTAATGAACAAATAAAGTGTATTTGAACCTATTATACCTCTTCATCTGAATGTATTAGGTAACTACATAGGTTTTAGATACCTAAGTTCTTCTCTGCCATCCTTCATGTAATCAGATATCATATACTAATAGCTTCCCCAAAGAGCCAGACTTAAACAGTCCAAGGCAAGTTGCTTCAATTCTGAATTAACAGTGACTACTAGATATCAAAATAAATACAAAGGAACAACGGTTAAGAAAAGACCCTTTTAAAAAAATTGTGTTGAATACTGCACACTATTTGATCTGTTACATGTCTGCTTATGGTGCTTCACATTCCCTAATTTGCTGTTTTAGTTTACAATCCAAAATTGATTGAGGCTCATTTATTTTGGCATAGAGGTATTAATTCCAGGAGTAGAAAATAATGATATTACTGATCAAATACTGAAATCTCAGACTTGTCAGATGATGATGAGAATTACAACCATTAAGGGGAGTAATATTTAGTCAGCTTAGTATTAAGTTTTTCAACAATATCGCTGATCTCCCTTGTGCTGGGTATCAGAGTCAAATTCTGATTGCCATGCTGAATGAGGGGGTAAGAAAATTGAAACGTTTTCCTCTCCCTCAGTTTCTGTCTTTACAACATTAATTATTTTCTTGCCTTTAAATATATTGTGTCAATAGTCTGAATTTGCCATGTAGAAATATAATGGCACTGGAGGACACATATACAGAACAAGATTTCAAGAAAATATGTAGGAGAAATATGTACATTAAATCCTGTGGAGAAATGTATATTACCAATACCTTATTAGAAAATATTTCCCAGCGTAATTTCTGTGTCATTCGGTGGTAAAAAGTAGAACTACTCTTCATAAAAAAAAAACCTTATCTTTCATGAATATTCAGTATGGAGTTCAGTAGTCCATGGGGAAGTTACATCTCTTTTTCATGCAGAGAATTTAATTACATAAATCTTGTTTATGAAGAAAAATAACTCAGAATATGTGGAATAACTCCCATGTAAACTTTTAGCATTATGGTTCTCTCCACCTTTCTTTCCTTCTACAATCAAATATATTAGGGTTTTTTTTAATTCCCCTCTGAAACAGGTTTTTTTTTCGTTTCTCATTTTGGAGTTTATTCCTCCCTTCAGGATTAGCATTTCTATTCTGGAAGGGTGCAATAACGAAAGTAGTTTTGATGGCTTTAAATGTCAGAAAAATCAGGATATTTTTAAAAATTTTTCTGCTAGTCTTTTTTTTTTTCTTTTTTTTTTTTTTTAATAAAGCCTAAACATGAGTCGGAGTCTGAGCTGTATGGAAAGTTTCAGTATCTTCAGCGTCAAAGTCAGAGCTCCATATTGTCATGTATTGCTCTACCTTCTGAATAGCCTATGCTGCATATACTGTAAGAGACGTGGTAAAAGTGATCTATTTTTAATGTTATTGTTATAATGTAATCCCTTGAAATCCATTGCCTGAAGAGAGCGTAATTAGAACTAAATTAGAAGAGAGACTTAGTGATCCATCAGCTGAATATCTCCAGACCTGCCAAGGTTGTGGGTTGATATACTGATAAAGATATGTCTAAGTTGAGTTCTTTTCCTACTTTTAAATGCTAGTTTCCAAGTGCAATTGAATTCAGGGAGATATAGAGTTCTTCTTCTAGAGTTATTTGTATTATTTTTATGGAGAGCATTAAGTGAGATTTCCAGACATATATTGGGACATAAAGCTCAAACATTACAGGTTTTGACTAGGCAGAAGAATTCTTCAGATGTGTTAATGGAATCAAGGTTGAACATTGTAAGTTTTAACTGCTGCTAATTTTCTCTTCTGGAGTAAGAAGATGACAATGATACCTTGTGTCTTAAAAATCGAAGCTTTTGAATCATGAGTAGAATATTGAAAGAAAGAATGTGTTACACTTCCTTCCCAGGGGAGAGATGTTTCATTGTAATACATTACTTTGTAGTTGTCTGATTTCTGACCCTGTGATTTCAAACCACAGGTAAAATTATTACCTTGTTTTAAGAGGTTCTTTGAGAACTACCCTTGATGTTTTGAGCAGTTCAATAAGAATTATCTGGGAACACATTTCTGAAAGTGGGAAGTGACATTAAACAGAGTAAGTTAAAAATTTAAATAACTAGATGCCAAGAATATGTGGATGGACTTGCTAAACCATGGGCTATAATCCGCTGAACACATGTAAAATACATATCCATTACCTGAATCACTGATTTCACACCACTTAGTCTTCTGTTGAACTTGTTAGCATCTACTTGCATTACTGTTTGGATAATCAAATTCATTTTACATAATGTTGAAAGACTATCATGAAACTGTGGCTAATTTAAACCAGAGCAACCCATTCTTGCAGTGCTGAGACTCAGGACTTGGTCATCTTGTATATAAACATAATTACAGAAACTGTGCATACAATATATTTAATGTCTATGTGAATTAACACAGTAATTGATCTCTGATTTTCCATACTAAGAAGATTTATGTACTGTGGACTTTTATTTGTGATGAAATTTTATCAGAATGACAATATTGTCCTCCATTACCTGTCTTTTCTGTGACAAGGCAAGATTGAAACCTTTTCCACTGTAGTTTTGTTATTTTTTTGAAAGTAGGCAGTTGATCGAGTGCCCTACGTGCCTGGAATAAGAAACACACATTCTGAAGATAACCATAGGCTCTAAAATTATATTGTTATATATATGTGAAAGCCTGAAAAAAAAAGAACAACCTTTTAAAAAGGATCCCTGGATAGACATCTAAAGAAAAATGCAGGTAAATCTCATTCATCCATTTACCTGTGGGGCTTAAAATCACATGGAACCCTCTCAACCAATTAATGAGAAAGGTGATTTACTGTAGCTGCTTTTATTGACATGAGAAATAATTTGAGTAACTGAAAAAAACAACCAAACAAAACAACCAACCCCTAAAACGCTCACAAAAATACCCCATCTAAAGTCATGTAAGTATTGAAATCAGAATGAAATTCTAATTCCTAATAATTTTTACTATACCTGCAAGATTTTTGTCTCTTAAAAATGAAAAGGAGCACTTGTAGACTGACATAATAAATTGTATTAATAAGAGGGTCATATTTGAGTATATAATGTATTCTTCCCCCTTTTTCTGCATACCTCTGGGAGTAAGCAGCATCTGTTCTCCCCAGATTCAATGAGTAGTTGAAGAATGTGCTCAATTACCTTACTTTATGCAAATCTTATCATGTTTATGTTTGTAGAATACAACAATATTCTTAAAATATTACCTCTTTTACCTCTAAAAATAAATGAATAACATTGCTTTTATAAGAAAATTCTTGTATTTATATTGGCAACAGAAATAATTTTGGAAGCAGGCATTGCATTTTATAATAATTTACTTTAGTCATAATAAAATAATATAGAATATAGAAAATTGACAATAACATATATTTTAATATAGAAAATTCTTTATGGTGTTAGGTCTAAGTGTTAACATCTATATGCTATAGTATCTAATAACTTTGTGAACAATATATGTAAGGGTTTTAATTATATTAATTTCAATAAGGGGAAATAGAATTGCATTATGTATGGAAAAGACTAGATTTTGTGACCTTTGTTCTATCTCTAGAAGACATGGATCACTTGAGGCCATTGTGGTAAAGGAAAGATGGTGATGGAACATCTATCACTAAGAAAAAAGTTGTCTTCTTAATTGTAGGACATCTGTCTGCATGCTATCAAAGATTTTGGACCAAGAATTACAGCACACTGCCAGCACAAACGTTCCTAGATTTAGTCTACACCTTGGATCTTAGGTATTGTCTAAAATGAGCTCTTATTTGGCAATTCGATAGCACTTTATTACTTTGTACTAGTGACGTTTCCAGGCCAAATTATATGATGAAGGGCAAAAAGCCCAATATCACAAAAATTGTCAAATTCTTTCTTGGTTTATGCAATTTTGTTGCTAAATGTGAAGTTATTCAGTTGGTTTAAGTTTCCTTTAAGCTAATTCACAGGAGAGGATTTTCCGGGACTCCCTGGTGAAAGCCCACCAGAGACTGCAAGGGAAATCTGTGTTGAAAGGACAGGTAGATCTAGAGTTTCTTAAGGAAGAGTCATGGAATTGAGTTTTTGTAGGGAAAAAAGACACTGGTTCAACTTGTCGGTTCAGCAACATGGAGAGTAATGAGCCTAAGTGGCCTGATAAAAGAGCATCTCTTCTACACACTTGCTGTTAGACACTAGCCCAGTGATTAGTACTTACTGCATTGAAACATGCCTGGTTGCCAAGTTGATCCACTGTATAAATGTAATATTCTTCATTAAAATAGATTTCTGTGAACAGCATGGACTATGCATGTGTTTTTCATTTTCAGATACTAAAATAAATCCGAACAAGCTTTATTTTTCTTCAACAAAAATTAAAGTCTAGTGATCTTTATCACAGTCTTCTTCTTTCTTAGCTGTTAAATTATTAAGGGCAAAAGTTGTAGAAGAAAGAAATCATATGGTAACAAAGATAATCAGAACATGCCAGTTTCTCATAAATTTTTCTTCTCACAAATTTTTATGAGGGGAATAATGTGATATATTCCTCCAAACTCATGCTGAGTTTTTGGTGTGATTTTTTTGTTGTTGTTGTTGGGTGGGTGGGGGTTTTTGTTTGGGTTTTTTAATTGCTTTGGTTTTTTCTTTATTTTTTTCTAGTGGGACATGCGAAAAGTACTTGTAAACACCTGAGAAGTGAAATCACAAAATCTACAAAACATTATTGTAGAACAACTTTTCATACTTCTTGTACCTTGATTTGGTCAGTCTTCATGGCTGTATCATAAGACCTAGCATGAGTCTACATTTTCCAGGGTGTTGAGAACAGAAATGGCCCCGCAGATCTTTAAGGGTTACCCACACCAAGTTTCCAAATGATCATCAAGAAACAGGAGCTTCAGTTTGACTTCCACAAAACTGAGTAACTCAAAATCACTCCTCAAAACTTTGCCTGAAACTTTTTCAGTCAGCCAACATGACAATATTGTTGAAGGTACTTTTTGCTTCTTTATTTTGCCTTATAATGTCCCACTAAGATCAATTTTTTCCAGTTGTCTGATGTCTTTCAGCACTGTGCAACTTAAAGAATCTCAAAGTAGATTTCTACCACCTTCCTGGAGATTATTTCTGCTTATGCCCTACTCTATAGATCCTGACATAGCTTCCACATCTGTCTTTTTCTGCATCTACTCATAGAATTCCAAAGCAGAAAAGTGAACATAAAAGCTGAAATGCAAATATACAACTAATTGTACATACTACTAAAAAACAAAATAGGCAACTTCCTTTAAGTGTTCCACAAGTCAGCTCTAATTTTTTCTTTCTATGAGATGTTTCCTACATATTTCATTTACATACTGCCTCAACAAGTTAAAAAGATGGGAAAGATTTTAAAAGTTTGCTTTGTTCCATGTATATGCTACTACAGAAGGTGTTTGGCCCTGATCTTATAATTAATTTAGTAGAATTAATATGAATTTTTTTTCTTGCTGTGTATTTGTAAGTGGATGACACAAGAATATAAACACCTTCATTTTGTTGATGTTTTATGTAAGTCAATTACAATTAGCTTTGGAAATGAAAAGCACAATTCATTGACACTTACTATAGGTCAGAAAATGCTAAAACATAACTTCTCACACAGAAGGCATCAGAAATCCTTCATCACACCCGTGCAAGCTAGAAGGCAAGGAAATAATCTTCTCAGTTTTCAGAACAAGATGATTCTGAAAAGTAGCACCTTGATGAACCATTGAATAGAGTTTACATTACTGGTTTGACATTTTGGATATTTAGAGTTGAGATGATTCTACCTTACATTTTCAAGTTGTCCTATGTAATAGAACTCCTACTCATAGCTGGCTAGTAACAAGTGAAGATGGTGGTTTTTTTAATTAACATTTCCTATTTTCTATTTAATATATATATAAAAATTATATAT